>JADLZK010010357.1:0-63464 GCA_015847255.1 Hyparrhenia diplandra
AAGAACAAGGTTAAAATCACTATTGCTTCCCTGTTGGCGGTAACCAACGACATATTTTTCCCGTCAACTTACTACCATAAAGGAGTAAAATTAAACCTTTTTATACTCATATACTTTTATCACTAATAAATTCCACTTGTAGTGTCTTGTATTTTATTTTGCAGATTTATAATAAAAGCAAGTGGAAAAATCGACCAAAGTACGCCTTCCGAGAAAGCGCATTGCAAAAAAAAACCCAAGCCCAAGAGCAAATCGACCCAAAACATCAAATCTGGGCCGAGCACAGCACGACGGCCCACAACTTTTTCAGGGGAAAGACGACCCACCGAGACCCGGGCCGGGCCGAGCCCGGGGGTGCGCGCACCACCACCCGGTGCGGCCGCACCCTCCCCGAGGCGGTTCGGCCCGGCCCTCGGGGGGAGGCGGTTCGTGCACTTTCCAAACAGGGTTTCCGCCCTCGCGTTGGTCGGTTTGCGCATACAAGGAAGGTTTACCAGGTCGGTTTTGATGTAAATTAGCACTTAGGCCCCTCCTCCAAGTGTATAAGTAGCCCCCCCCTCTCTCCCTCTCTCAACACACACCATTTGGAGCCTCCTCACTTTCTACTCTTCTTCTCCTCTCCTCTCTACTCCTCCACTTCTCTAGTTCTTTTAGTCTTTAGTAGTATTTGGAGCAAGGCTAAGCTTCATTGGAGAGCTTGTACTTGGGAGAAGGAATATTCGGTATGAATACATTTATGGTTTATCCTCAAGTCTTGATCTCATATGCTTGTGCAATAGAGCTAGAGTATTTACATGTTATATTCTTGACATGTTGTTCTCAACACAATCATGATAGAAGAACTAGACTATAGTTCCTATGTCGTGGTTAGTCGTATAGAACTTAGGGCCTAACCATTCGTGCCATGTATTTGAGTAGAGTAAGAGTTGTGCCGAGGTGGCGAGTTCGTTGTGCCCTTCGGGGTTTGCTCGTGTGTTCTATTCCGTCCATCCGTAGGGTGGGGGGCCATGGGGACATGGTAGTGTCCTAGTATGCGGGGACGTGGTGTCCGGATGCGGTATCCTTCGAATATGAGTGCATGCCACGGTTGAGGGGGTAGGCGGCTTGGTCGTGACAAGCCTTGTCGGAGTCCCTTGAAATCCCCCCCACGTTCGTGGTGTGTCTTTGTAGGAGTTCGTAAATGCCTTCCTTGAGGGCGGATGCTCGGGAGGTCTCCACATCCATCTCACTCTCGGCCTAAAACTCTAGTCATCTATGTTTGCATGATTATTAACGGTTCTTTGACGGCTACTTTAGAATGCCTGCTCCACTTAGGAATATTCTTTATTCTTTATTTTCCTTTTTATCCTTGAGGTTGGCCCAAGTGTGTGTCACACTATCTTAAACTATCATGACTTACCCCCTGTATTGAGTATTGGTCAATTTGCATAGACATGTTGTCTTGTTCATGCCCCTGCTAGAGTCCTACACCATGCCTTCCTTTTGGGAAAATATAAATAACGATACCCCTGAATATCTCAGGGTGAAATGCTACAACGGTATTTCCGTGCGCTTTGCGGACTTGTTACAGTAAATGCTCTGAGGAATGCCACGACATCCCGTGGCGATGGTAGCTGGAATGTAACAATTCCGGCGAAGTCGTTGTGGGAAGTCAACTGTGGTTCCCAGCGCTCTTGCCTTTTGGCACTTGCGCTTAGGAAACGCGAACACTTCCAAAAACCGAGTGTAGAAACGCCAATGCCCGTAATTATAAAAACCCAAACAAGGGTCGAGATCTTTCAAAGGTTGGATCGAGGTGAGGCGTTAGTGGAAAGAAAGGGGTGTCGACTAAAAAGAGATGTTAACAAAGAAGCAGAGGGGCGCTGCCGAGGGGAGTGACAATGGAGGTAGGAGCCTTGTCGAAGTGGAGGTGGCGGAGGGGAGGAAGCACCGATCAAGGAGCGGATGAAGAGGAGGTGTCGGCCAGAGCTGGATGAGGAGATGGTGGCGCATGACGAAAGATGAGGCGGTGGTAAAGGAAGGGGCAACAATCAAATGGGAGCTGATATAGGGGGAAGTGGTGACATGGCACTAACCAAGGGGAAGTAGGTGTGTCTACACTGATTGTAGGAGAGGCGGTCGCACAGGGAAGGAAGAAGCCCAAGAATCTCCTCGGGTGTGACTTCGGCTCTTATAAGATTGACCATGTAAAGTTGGGAAGCGTTGCAAAAAATTATTATGATAAGCTTACCATTTGGGATAACATCAACTTATTTGATAAGCTTTCAAATAGATCTAGTACCACCTCAATATCAGGTCGGCAAGACCTCCAAATCATCAAGACATACTATCACTATTTCTCCGAAGAGCTATGTCATTGTCGTGGGCTTGATATTTAACCTTGGGACCCTAGCCCAAGTTGGAGCATGCCCCAAGGAAATGGAGAACACAACAAGGAAGCTCATGGACGTCCTCCCCCTTGGCCACCACCTTAGGAGGTTAGAAAGGGCATCAAGCCAAGTTTGAGGCCCAACCCACGTCAAGTTTTGAGTCCATCTCGGGCTACAAGAGTAGTATGTAGTAAAATAGACGCCCAGGCCCCTGTTCATATACAAACTCGGTTTTCAATGATACATATACGGTAGGAAAGATAATTTGATAATAAAACCAATGGACATTGTCAGAAATCATCAAAACAAGTTGATGTCCGAGACCGCTTAGGCGAATTTTTTTTGGGCTGTATGGGCCTTGTAATGTGTCGGCACTCCTTACTTTAGGGATGCAAATAGGGTCCCGGAGACCCGTTAGGTTATATATTCTGCAGTCACCTACGTTAGGTTTCTTTATTTTGCTTTAGATTAATCTATCTTTAAACATCGCCATTATCATTTTTTGAAACCCCATGTTGAGATCTTAATGATATATGATCCGCAAATTATCACTTCAATTGAGATGCATTTTACCTTGTTCTTGCCGGTGTTCTTCGATTGGCGGTAGGGAATAACCTTCTTGGTGAGGTCAACCAGCTTGTGATACAATTGATAACCGGGAGATGTAGCGCTAAGGTTGTAAGGTTCGATTCATTGGATGCGAAACCGAATCGGCATGTCGCTTTCCACCAAAATCAATAATTATCATGAACCTGACAGAAGATCGGGAATCACATCCCCATTACTTCCTTACGTCATGTCACTTGTCATGGCCGGCATCGCTGTGCAATGGTAGTCAACGGAGCCCCGCGCCTTTGTGGAGTTCGCGCCTCCGGCTAACCTACGACCTTGTCCTCACTCGGCGGTGGCGGCCTCACCCATGCTCGAAGAAAGGAGAAATCCAACATGGATGAAATGAATGAAGGCTCTCGGTGCGAGGTTTATCCAGTTTCCAACATTTTGGAAACAACGCTCGATCGTTTTGTCCCCATGAAATGATTCCCTTCTCTCTACTCCCCAATACATGCAAAAGCTCTATTTGTGCAAATGTGGCACCCTATTTATTGCGCATAAAATTATGATAAGACCTTACACTAAGACTGGCCTCATTGGAGTGATGTCCTCATGAGATGTAGTAGGATATTGGAGAAATGAGATTTAATACGTTCCATTAATATTGCTTTCCTTCTTTAAAGGCACATTGGCCAATGGTAACTAATTGGTGGCCAAAGCAGATCTTAGTTGTTTTTATTCTTTTTATAAAGCAAACCATTCTAGGAAAAAAACAAATTAACCCATTGTACCTTTATTTACAGAAAAATAGAATTAATTCATTGCATAAGAGTATTACTTCCCTCTCATAACAAGTGAAATTCTATCTAGAAATATTTTTCACAAAAATTGAAATTGTAGCCATCCATCTAGGTTATTGATTAATTGCCCATTTCTTCCCTTCCCAATATGCATGCACATTTATAATTTTATTTGTTAGATGAAAGAAAAAATAGATTAGATTACTGCTGAGCACATTATCACATTATCGGCACTCGATTACATTACGTATATCCGTAAACTAATCTTCATCTATATTGTACCCATGTTTTGTATAGCTCCAAATCTCAAATCCAAACATGTATATGGCGATTCATATGGAAAACCACATAGGCAAACACTTGACAAAAAGGCCCGAAAATAGATGCCCAAGCGAAATCTCATGTTTGGTTTTGGAAATTGATGACACACTTGTGGACTAATCCTTTGCTCTAAGTGATGACTATGAGATAGGATTAGATGGATAACAAGGAGCATGATGATCATGAACATGGACAATGTCGGTGGACTTGATGGATCGTCAAGCTCGGTGATCGGCTTGAGAGGAACCCGGGAGATCAAGGCAAAGGTATCTTGATAGGGTTTTCCTTTTTAGTGATCAAGACACGATAGAGCGTGTGATCACATTATAGGATAGATAGCCGACTATCAAGAGGGAATGCCGCGATAATCCTTTGGTGAAGTGCTTCTAGGTCCAATTGACTTGCATATTGCATTTAGGACATGAGAGCACTAACTTCGATCTTGCCTAACATCTCGACGTGCTAACATTGGTGATAACGTGGTCATCTTCGACGTTTTGGCAACCCATGGCAAGAGGCGAAGCAAGTTTGAAGCAAAGAGCAAAGAAAAAGATGAAGATCACCGTCACGGGGTGGCCGGACGGCGCTCGGCATCGGCCGGAAGCACTCACCGGGAGCGTCCGGCCGTGCGTCGTGGCAGAGAGTCCTCGCGTGAGCGTTTTTGCCGGGCGCGACCGACCCGGACCGGCTGGATGCTTCCGGTGCTGACCGGAACCGGTGGCCGGACGCGCGGAGGAGGGGCGCCCGGTGTGGGCCCATGCCTTGTCGTAGCGACCCGGAAGCACCCGGCCAGGACCCTCGGCCGGACCCGGTGGTGGTTCCGGTCAGTGCGTCCGGTCAGTGCGCAGAGAGCAAATTTTTTGGAGCAACGGCTCCATTTCGAGAGGAGCCCTATATATACTTGGTTGGCTGGTTCTTTGGGACCTCTCTTGCACATTTGAAGCTTCCAACTTGCTAGTGAGCATTTGATACTCCTCTCCACTCATCTCTCCATCCATTAACTCGAATTCTTGGTGAGATTGAGAGTGATAGAAGTGCATTGCATTGGTGATTGCATCTAGAGGCACTTCATCCTTGGAGAAGCCGCGGGATTCTTGTTTTCTTGGGAATTTGCCACGGTTCCCCTAGCGGCTTGGAGCAAGAGGCGGTGTTGAGCTCAAGTGGAGCTTGTTTGAGGCCACATCGGTGGTGATTGTGAGGGGTCGTTCCTTACCCCGCGGGAGATTCGCGAAAGGAGCACTAGTGGATTGCTCGTGGCTTGTTGGACCCTCTCTTGTGATCGTTTGCTTGAGCTCCCATGGGGATTTGGCACTTAGGCCATTGCTTAGCATACGTCAAGTGAGTGTGTCGCCACAACGGGGACTTAGCGTCTTGGGCAAAGCACGTGAACCACGGTGAAAAATCATCGTGTCATTGTTCTTGCTCGTTGGAGATTTCTTTGTACACGGTGATTGGCCACAACCTCTACTCGACAACGGTGGTATTGTATTCTAGCACTCCTTCGCATTACTTTGGTAGTATATCTTGTTAGGGTGCTTAGTTTGAGTAGTGTGCTAGGTTGCTTAGTCTTGTTAGCTCCTAGTTGGTAAGCTAGTTAGACTTGGTTGTTCACCTAGGAGTAAACTAGCGACATAGCCTCTTTGTGTGAATTAGAGACAATAGAATTGACTTGTGGCTTGCTTAGCTAGTTGAAGCATTGCTTATTTGCTATGCCATCTTATTGTCTAACCCGGGTGCTTAGTGTTGTTGCAAGAATTTTTAATAGGCTATTCACCCCCTCTAGCCATTAGGACCTTTCACCAACGTCTGACGACAGAGTTGAAAAACTTCTTCTTTCTTTGCGTCTTGCTTCTTCTTTATGCCACCAAAAAATAAGAAAGAACAATCTAAAACTTATTCTCTCTAGTCCTTCGTCATGGTCGGATCTAAACACAACAAAACACAGAGAAGAGACCAAATAAAATTATTCCCTAATGGTGACATCATCTCTACATTGATGTTGCCACTCGAAAAACGAGTCTCCATGTCATCATGTTGAGGAAGTTGTAGACACATTAGTTGTTGGTCTCGTCTTCAACATAGCTGCCATGTAGAAAATGAACCCCCGATCGTCGGAGGGAAGGAGACGGAGGAGATAAATCCCCAATACCAACAGACTTGGCATGGAGACCATAAGCCTAAAAGGCTCGATCTACAAGAAAACTTCATAAAGTAATGGATCCTCACTCCCTCCGCCCTGGCGAGATGCTCGAGGGAGAATGGAGGGGGACCAACAATAGTGGAGGCGGCGGTAACAGATGCTCGCTAGGGGAAAAGGACTCTCAAAAGAGAGTAAACGAGACCATTAGCCCACATTTAACTTTCCTTTTAAGGACACTCCCAAACCAGAAAGTCATTTGATTATTGTGTCAATTAAGTAAAATGTTGTTGTGGCATTGTAGTTAACAAAAGAGAGTGAAGGAAATGATTTCTTATAAAGAAAAACCACCTACATGAAAAATCAAATTATGAAGAGATGTGATTGGTATAGATGATATTAGAGAAGGCATTTGATTTGACAAAATTTAATTTTGAAGAAATTATCTATTAGAAATGGGTTTCTATGTGTTGTGTCTAGCTACTTGACTTTAACTATATAAATCAAGTCATAGTTTCTAGGTTGGGAGTTCCTAATCTCTCTAAGAAGCATGATATCTTCTAGTACCACTTGACTCAAAATATGATAAGCACGATTATTAACGGGTGTTACATGCATCAATTATTCTACCTATATTTTTTCTTATAGTTTCTAGGATACATATTTAAGGATGGAGGGATTTTTTTTATATATAAGGAAGGATGCATGGAGGGAGTACAATACAGTATACATATTGTAATAACCTGTGTAAAAACGGCAAAGTAGTTGGTGCTACAAACGAGTTGGAGAAAAAAAAAACAGGTGGTTACAATACCAGCTTGACATCTGGAACCTGTGAATATATGTATAGTTGAAATTGTAGCACTAACTAATTGCTAGAAAAGTTAAACTGATGCGCATCCACGCTTCAACAACCAAACAAGAAAAGCCCCGATGGATGCCACCAACCCGGTCAAATCAAATCAAGTATGGATGGTACTACCAGTACTAGATTTAATATTCCAATTGAAGTTAAAGGGGGGACAAATCCAGCATTATATCTGTAATAATGGATATGATGACGCAGAAAGTATGGCATGATCTCCTGGTTGAAAAGAGGCAAAGCTCTCTAGCATCCTATGCTTATTAGAGCACGTTTGAGAGCTGCACCAAACAGGCCGGAGCGGAAGACGTGAAGTTATAGAGAAGCCAAAGCCGCTTATTTAGGGTCCGTTTGGCAGCTGTGGGATTCTCAGCGAGAATCACTCCCCTGACTGCCAAACACATTTTCCAGCGAGAAGTGATTTTCTACTGTGAAGTGATTCTCTACTGTGAAATGAATATAAGAGTCTGAGAGTTGAAAAATGTAGTTTCTCTAAATTTTGTGAAGGGATTCTCCATCTGATTTTGAGAGTTTTATGCTAAAGAATAAAAAAAGAATGACTTTCAACCACAAGAACCACTCTACCAGAGAATCAGGGAGCATAGATCTGCCAAAAAAGATCCTTATATAAGTAGACGAGCCATGATTTATGTTTTTGTTTTCCAAAGGAGCCAAAGTCAAAATTGTTTTTGTAGTAGAGGAACTGAAGCTCTAGCAAACATATCCTTAAGCCTTGTTTGGTTCCATAGACTAGGGATTAGGGACTAAATGAGACTAAAAACTAGTCCCTAGTCCCTCCCAAGAGTCTATTAAAATAGACACTAAATGAGACTAAAAATGAGCCCCTAGTCCCCATGTTTGATAATTTAGAGACTAAATAAGATTAAAAATTAGTCCTAGTTTCTAGTCTCTTGGGAACCAAGCAGACCCTTAATCACGGGGTGGGTAGATTGAAGTGATGGGAATTATTACACACTAGGTGCAAGATAATAGTCGACTAAGGCCAGTCTCAATGCGGGTTTCATAGGCGTTTTATTCACATTAAATAGAGCACCACATCAACAAAAGTCCACTTTTTACATGAAACGCTAAGGAGAGAGAAATAAGGAAAAGTTTCATCTTGGTGAAACTCTCTTGGCATGAATACCAGTTATCTCTGAGTCATGAAATTAAATACCTATGAAATCACATAATAAAACTCTCCATTAAGAATAAAGGTTTCATCTAAGTTTTATTTTATTTAATATGAATGAAGCACCACAAGTCCATAGCGACCACAATGGTGGCATGATTACGTTGGAGTGTGTGAGCCTGAGCGGGACAGAGTTGCATGGAGTGGTACTACACATATAGACAGACATATATACAGAAATGTGACGACTGAAGCATGGCCAATTCTGGCGATCCATGCACGGGTAGGCAAAATATGCAGCGGTACAAAATTAAGTGGAAATATGAGAACTATTTCAAAAAAGCTAGCATCAGCTGTGTGTTTGGCCTTAAAGCTTTTGGGGTGGAAGCCCAAACAAACAGGGTCAAAGTAAGAGTGAAAATGTGATAAATCATACTGGCAAAAAAATCCCAGCAGCTCTCATGATCTGAACTAGCTAGGTATGTAGTACCCGATAGTACGTAGGTATATATCTCGTCGTGCAAATTATAGCCGGCGATATAATTAGTCAAGCAAAGCTACAGTGGATCTCAACACCCTCTATCACTGCAAGGTACTAGCTACCTAGCAAGCTATTGGCCTAGTACTCCAAGGTACGATTGTCATAGTGGACGGAGTGCGATGTGACGATATGGTTCCTTTGCGTCCCTGATCACGGAATGGGGAGATGGGACTTATATAGACGACTTCATCTCTCTCCCTCTGTGTCTTATTTGTTGACGATGAGAAAGAAGTTACCCATCTCTCTCTCCCACCATTTCTTTAATTTTTTTAAAAAAACTTACCAGGAGCACTGGCCTATCATAAATATAACACTAATTGGGCAACTACGTTTGAATCGTGTGCTCAAGCGCGCAGCTGACACTGTTACATAGATCTCCCATAGGTGCCCGTAGACTGCATTGAAATGTTCCCGCGGCCCGACTCCCTCCCGTTCCCCTCCTCGATCCATCTCTGCCACTCGCCAGCCCCCCTCTTCCAACCCTGAAGCACGCCTACCATGCAACGCCCGCCTCCCTCGCCCTTCTACTACCGGTCATGGTGGGCCAGTCGCATCACCGTGGTCTGAGTTCGAGCCTGCCACACGGCGTCCACTTCGTCCGTAACGCAGACGGAACGTTGGACATGGCGGTGACCTCCCCCCTCCCCTCACCTTGTCTCGGCGTCAAGAATCCTACGCGGGGGCCGTGACGCTGCGCCGCTGCCATGCATGTGGGAGCCGGGAAAGGTTGTAGATGGCCCTCGAGAGCCCCAGAACCGGTTGTCAAGTGCCTGTCCCCAGAACCTGGGACCCCAACACGTCACTATCGTGGGTGCCCGCTTCGGATGTCTACGGTGGTACCCCCGCCGCGGGCGCCACCACTTTAGTCATTGACTGTACTGAGCCGCCACCATGCTCCTTATCCTCCCTGCAGCCGCTAGGCATAGCGACTGCCTAGCCCGAATCGCGGCTGATGTTGGACGAGTCAATGGTCCTCATTGAGGACATCTTCGAGGACGACGACTCCACGCCCACCTTTCATTCGCTGCTGCGGCTGCGCCAAAGATCGGAGTTCGACCGCCTCCCCCATCGCCCTCGCTTTAGCCTGTCGTCCTCTTTGCCCCCACCCTTCCTTTCACCCTAGGTTGGCTCGTAGGCGCTCCAAAGCATGTCATTGGGTGGATGACGACTCTAATGCTAAGAGGGGCCTGAACCTCCTACCTTGACCCACTCGCGATGTTGTAGGTTCGTGCATCGCCATTGCTTGAGTGGGTACTTTCCACGCCTACCTCCGCGCATCGTCTTGGTGCCATTGCAGTGTGTGGCTAGCAGGCCCTGACTAGCACAGATGTGGTGCCCCGGGTGGTGCAGCCACATGGCTCGTCGGCGATGGCCGCACCTCGACTAAGTGCACGGCTTGCCTGTCCGACCTGGGGCGGTCTGCATCCCTGCCTGATGAAGTCTCGAGCGTCGCAACTAGGTGCTTTGCTCGGCGATGCATCTCCACTCTGGACGCTGATGGTTGGCGCTAGGTCCTACCGCCAACATCATTTTTGTGGGCCCAGTGGAACACGCTTATGCGCGCCCGCGACCGGCGGCAAGCGTCCCCCATTCATTGTCCGGCGTATCTTCACGGGAAGTGTTTCAAGCGTCTCTCCACCGCCCATTGGGTGGTAAACTGTCGGTTGCCTCCTCGTTGCCTCCGCTACAAGGGTTACGGTAGCTCGCCGACGGGACTACAAGCAGCGGTTGAAGGTACATCCTACCGACTATAGCGCAATCAGAGCCGCTAACCGCCACTAATCAGGGCCGGTCCAGGGTAACATTTGCTGTGTGCCTTGGACGGTAAGCCGGGCATGGGTAAGTTGGCGCCAAGTGTGGCCGAAGAGGCGTGCTGGAGCACCTTGCGGCGACGAAAGGCGCGGCGGGTGAAGGAGTGATCAGCGTCGTCGTCGGCGGATGGGGATGATATCATAGCAACAATGGGTATCGCCTCGCGGCACTAGTCGTTTGGCAGGGGCTGGCCATACAACTGCTGGCTCCACCGTCGAGGCTCATGTGTTGAGCTTCGTTGAGTGCGACGACGCTGCGGTGGCAATGTCTGGAGGGGGCGGTGCGCCCTCATTGGTCATCTCCTTTGACCCGATGTTGGAGGAGATCCTAGCCGCCCCACGTTTGTCGTCTTGCGCTGCTGATTGAGGTTGCACCCTCGGGGGTTTGTCCGCATTGGTCATCTCCAGTAGTGGGAGTCGAATCACGGTTCCTCGGGAGTTAGTGGAGGTCACGCCGGGCCGATCAAATCGAGGTCAAGATGTCCACAGCGCATGATTCCGCTCAACAACTTGCATGGTTCCTAGATGAGGTGCGAGTGGATGCGGTCGAGGCCACAACGGACCTCAAGGCCACCACACCGACCTGCACTAGCTCTAGGGGCCGAAGCATGCCGGATGGTGTGATGTGCACGCCTCCACGTTATGCCAGGACAATGCATGCCGCCGCTGCCCGCGAACTCGGCTTCAGCCCAGCGCCATCTCAAGAACTTCATTGACAAGGTCAAGAAGCCCACGGCTGTCACGGATGTTGCCGTTGCCTATACAGGGCAGTGACACGCTATGGCCGAAGCTGCCCACACGCATCAGAAGAATCACGGCCCAAAGCCTTCCTGCATCCCTATCTCCAAGCGGGGTGAATACCTTATGAAGAAAAGGCTCAGCCAAGCTACTCTGTTGGAGGACGAGCTAGCTTTTGAGTTGAGGTACGACCTAGTCTTCGACCAAGACCCATAGACCTATCTCAAGCCCCTCTGGCAGTTGTTCCTGGAGCAGCGCGAGTTTGGTGCGCAAAAGCGCTGCCACCACCAGGCCTCGGGGGCTTGATCTCCACCAAGTCCTTGATCGGGAATCCCTAAGCAATTCGGTTGTCTTCTTTAGCAATTAATAGGATAAGTTTTGTCGTTGGGTTGGGATTTCCGGAGCTTATTGACCATCACTTGTCATCCCCTTGTATTTGAACATTTTCTCTCTTGCTATAAAAACGTGCAACTATTTTGTGTGATTGAGAAAAAACATATATCTGCCACCATTTCTCACACACTGGAATTTTTTGTTGTGATGGTCATGTTGTTTAATCCGTCAGGTTTTACCACAGTAATCCGGTTAGCCTTCTGGAGGAAAGATATTAAACAATCACAACTACTAAATCCTCCTTTGTTCCAAACTGTAGGTCGTTTTGCCTTTTCTAGATGCATTTTTTTTTTGCTATACATCTAGACATAGTGTATAACTAGGTGCATAGCAAAAACAATGTATCTAGAAAAGCTAAAGTGAACTACAATTTAAAATGGAGGCAGTATTTTTTTGGAAAAGGATGGAACTCTAAATAAAGAATTTTTTAGGACTTCTGCATCCCTCATAGTAATAAATAAATATCTTTAGTCCCCTCATTTTTTCTTGTTTGCACTCACATGTGTTAGGTAAAGAAAATGGAAATCATCCTCCTTCCTTGTTCGGTCCACACGTGCATAATATCTTTTTTGCACTGATCGACTTCGTATATATATATACGTATAGATCCACTACTACAGAATTGTACATCACTGCCGGGCTCCAACCCCCCTTCACTATCAAAAACTGAACCGGCAGAACCATAGCGGTAGTAATGTGCTATTTTTATCACTACCGTTTCGGTTTCACCCGGTAGTGTTGTGCTTTTAAAAAAAAATAATGAGCATGAGGCGGGCGCCACATGCACCTGCCATGCTCTGCCAACCCCATGCCCCTACCATGCTCGCCATACTCGGCGGCTCCTTGCCACTCCAATAAACAATTCACGAGGAGAATGGAGAGATTTAACAATCACAAATCGAATCGATTCATTGATTACATGGAAGATTCATAGATCACATAGAAGGGTTCAACACTTCATAAATTATTCAAGAAAAAATTCATACATCACGGACAAAGAAAAGATTCAACACATCATGAATTAATTCATTCAACGGACAAAGAGGAAGGTGAGAACGAGCTTGAGCTGTGGTGGATCTTCGCGACGAAGCTGCGGAGGATCTTCGCGATGAGCTGCGGAGGATCTTCGCGACGAGTTGCTGCGGAGGATCTTGCGGTGGATCTTGCCCACGCCAGAGAACCACATGCACACACCATGGTCAAGATTAGTTATTTCTTAGGGAAAAAGAACCACAAGCACGCACTAAAAATAGAAGGAAATTGAAGAGTTGAAAGAACCACAAGCACGCACTAAAAATAGAAGGAAAAAGAACCACAAGGTGAGGACGAGCTTCACCAACCTCATGCGCACAACCGCCGGCACACCTCCACTTGTAGCACCTCCATCGAAGCGAGAGGGGCAAAGCTCGCACCGAGATCTACTTGGATGTGCCTGCTTGGGAAAACGAGAAACAAGAATCCGCCGCATTAGAGACGGGATTCATGCACCAATTGAAAAAAAAAATGAGAGAGAGCAAACAAGATCCGGAGAAAATATTCCTCATACGAACGCCGCTGCATCTTCCTGCTGCACCAAGAGCTGAAAGAACCACAAGCACGCACTAAAAATAGAAGGAAAAAAAAGAACCACAAGGTGAGGGCGAGCTCCACCAATCTCATGCGAACCGCCCTGCATCTTCCTGCGGCCGCTTCTTTTTTTGTCGGCCGGATGGAGATTTGGGGGCGAGATTTGGGGAGGAGGTCCTGGCGAGTTGCGGCGGGGGGCTTGAGAAAATATCGGGGAGAGAGAGAGGGAAGTCACGGGGTTGTCACGGCCGAGGAAGGAGTGAAGCGGGATGAATGAATATTTCGGGTCCGTGACCTTGCATCACTAGCGGGTTGGCTAATTCAACCGATAGTGGTAGACACCACTACCGGGCATTTTATAACAACCAGCAGTGATGTGGTCTTTCACTGTCGGTTGTGTGTGACTCTAAGCTATTTTTAGATCTTGAAGCCAGAAATAGGCAAACACCGACGGTTCATTCAAATTCGGTAGTGATAGGGGCGGTAGTGATGTACAAATCTGTAGTAGTGAGAATTAATTTCATTCCTACTTCGAAGTCGTGATCAAAACTATGAACCTCTTTTCGTCTTTTTGGACACATCTAAACACCTGTCAAGATACAGTTCTATGTCATGTTACATCAAATAGGAAATTAAGATCATGTATTTTATTAAAGCTAATATGGACATGGAATCTTTTTATTTCTGTTTCTTCTATCACTACCTCTTACAAGATAATACGTAAGATACATAGTTCAGAACTTGCAGCAATTGACACCCAGATTGGTAGTCTACTATCTTTTTTGGAGTAATATAGCAAAGCCCAAATTAGTTAATTTTGTCATGATCAAGCACCAGACATGATGCTACTTGAAAAAATGTTTTTCAGTCACTCAAGTCACCTTCCCACAGGAGGGCATATAACCAACCATCTGTGTAGTGAGCAAGCCCCCTATGATTTTGGGCCGCCTGTGGATGCAAATTTTTGCAAATAAATAGGATAAGCAAGCAAAAAAAAAAAAAAGTTAAAGAAACTACTATGCTATGAGTTAAAAAGGATGCTTGGTAGGACATACATGAGTGTGTTCGGTTGCCTGGCCAGCCCTAGCCATGGCCCTGTGGAGCCAATTTTTCATTGTTTGCTTGCACGGGTCGAGAGCTGGCCGGGGCTGGCCAAAGTGCCCCTTTAGCCGAGGCCAAGATTGAATCACCGGGGTGGTGTTTCTTTTGTATCAGGCTACAGCCAGCCATCCAGTGAGTTCGCTTCACCTCCCATGTGCGCTTCTCCTTCCGCCGCCGCACGCCCCCACTACTCTGGTCCCCGGCCTGTACTTCCTCCACCGCCCACCCTTCTCCCGTCGGAGATCTCGTGCTCCTCCGCCCCTCCTCTCGGTGTTCGTAGCGGCGCCCGGGGGCGATGGTCGGGAGATCCCGTGCTCTCCGGCTCACAGGGTGGGTGGCGGCGTCTTTGTGGCGGAGGTGTCGTGTGGCGGTCACGTCCACTACTACGGTTTTTATTTTCGGTGGCGTTCTTTTTTATTTTTCGGTGGCGGTTTTAAAACCACCACGAAGGGGAAGGTCACCGTAAATTGGAGGAGGCTGTCGTGCTGGTTTTTGGATAAATAAAAATAAAAAATAAAATCAAATCGAAACCCCTAACGGGCCCGGATGCGGGCCGCCGGGCCCAGTAGGGTTTCGAGTGCCGGCCGCCCGCCGACCGACCTACCGCCCTTTGTTCCACCATGATGATAGCGGGGCCAACCGCGGCCAGGCCTGCGCCGCTACTCCACCCGGCGGCGGCCGTCGGCGGCGGCCGCTAGCCGCCGCCTTGCCCACCCGCCGTCTTGCTTCGCCCGCCTCGTCCATGCGCGCCTCTCTGCGCGGACGCGCCGCCGCCCCCACGCGAGAGAGGATGGTCGCCCAACACCGCGGAACTCCCAACGCCCGGCGGGAGCTCAAGCGCCGCCGCCCTGCGCCTCGCCGCCCCGCCGCATGCCGCCCGCGGCCGCCCACCGTGCCATCGGCCGTCGCGTGCGGCCGGGAGGAGGGAGGGGTGGGGGCGGTCTTTGGAATTTTTTTGGAGAAGAGCGGGGGTGAGAGAGAGGGGCGGGAGATGGAGTGCGTCTTGTTGTGAGGTGGAGAGGGGGATAAGTTAGGGTTCACTCCCACCACTTATATATGTCGGCGTTCTTATTAGGCTGAATGGGCCGCTAATTGTCAAGTGGGTTGGAACTCTAGGCCTCATTAATTGTGGCGGTTTTTATTATAAAACCACCACGGTTAATCGATTTACCGTGGTGGAATACAAAATAACCGCCACGGTTAATAGAGACATTAACCGTGGTGGTTTTACGAATAACCGTCATCGTTAATGTTTTGCATGTGCCTTGTAAAAAGATTTTTTTATAAGAGTGGTCCTTCTCGAGCCACAATCGCATCCTTCACTAAGGAGAACGACGGCGATGGACTGGCCAAGATGCGGTGGGGGCAATTTTCGAGCCACGATCGCATCCTTCTCGAGACCAAGTTGTCCTTTGCGGGCCCATCCACCTCCGCCCCCGACGCTGAGGCGTGGCTAATAGATTTCATCGCAGTTTTGCATAGAGTGCACAGCCCACGGGGGTTGCGGACAGGGCAACGAGGGCGGACCAAGGCAGCCATGGGCGTGTGGAGCAAGGCGGCCAAGATGCGGCGGGGCTCGGGTACTCGTCGAGACGGACGTCGATGGACTAGCCAAGTCCTTCCGCAAAGGAGAACACCACAATGATGTGCCGGATGGAGGTGGCGCTCGCCGATGGGGAGGTACCAGGCACACTTCACCAAGTGCAAGCTGGAGCTACAGCAAGCGCTGCCGGGGGACGACAACCGTCGTCTTCCAAAAGAATTTGTAGGATTTTCTGGACTGTGCTGGATTTTCTAGTACCAAGTGATTCACGATTGTGCTGGATTTTCTAAGAATTTGTAGGAATGGGCAATAATTCCTTTGAATTGGAATTGTTGGTAATTTTCTGGATTGAATCTCTGGAGCACAAACAAAACTGACCAACTGTTCGACGAAATGAGAGAGAGACGGGTAAGTTACCAGATCAAAGAAAAGGTAAGTCTATGCGGTGTAAAATGAACAACCAAACACACCCGATGTCTATCCATGCTGGTTAGGGAAACGAACCAAAGAACTCCTGGTTGGCCAGCTAGAACCAGGCTTAGGCTAGCCTGGCTTGATTTTGCTAGCCAGACTTATTCGGGAAACGAACCAAAGACACCCCATATGTCCCGCAGGAGTGGGGTACGGTGATGGGTCTAGTACTCAATTGTAGAGGGTGACATCGATCATGGATTAAGAAACATGATTGTGTGCGGTTTTTCTTTTTTAAGGGTATGTGCTTGTCGAAAAGCAGAGGGTGGAAGTTTTTGTTTTCAAAGCTTTGTGACAATTAGATGTATTGCTCTTGAAAAAGTAATAAAGCTTCCTTTGTAAGAAAAACATAACATGGACCAAGGAGAGAGAGGAAGTTTAATAGTGGTTCGATAAATGCAAGCATCTCAGCTAGAAGCAAGGAGCTAATGCAAGAACTATAGATGGATGGACCATGGATACCCTACATACACACTATCAATGATCGATATCATGCCTTTTTTATTTCTCTCTCTTCTATCATGCATGCCAAAACTTTTCTTGCAGGGGAGCATGGATATCTTGGCTCCATTTTTCGCTTGCACTGTTAAGACATACAACGTACACCCCATGTTTCAAATTATAAGCCGCTTTGACTTTTTAATACATCTATTTTACTATACATCTAGATGTAATAATATGTCTAGAGACATAGCAAGACGAATGAACCAAAATGTCAAAACGATTTATAATTTGGATTTGAGGCAGTATGATGCAAGCACACAACGCATGGTGCAGCATGCATACTTCACATATAAAGGGTTCCATGCATGGAATATATATATGTATATGTGTGTGGGGTTCCAAATAGCTTGATGTTTTCCATATACTTTGTTAAAGCGTGGGTTCTATGTATGTCCTTTCGTTCCCTATGTGTTATGCTTATTGCTTCCACACTTCCTTCCTGCATCGGTGTCATGGTCCTAGATCATGGACCCAACAGCAAGCAAAAGCGGATCGTGTCTCTCCCTAAGCCACCCAACTTTCTAGGAGGTTCCAAACAAATAGTGTATTTCTTAGATATAATATATAGTAGGGTTAAGGATGAAAAGTAACATGTTTTAAAAGCAGCTCAAATTTATGAGGGCTCGATCTTTCTGTAAAATTAGTTTGCTTAAAATGGGCATACAAAATGGATAGATAATGAGGATCATCTTCATATCGCTTAGCATTTTAGCTTTCTTTTTTAACAAAATTGGTACACACAATAGCACACAATCCTCCAATGGCAGTGGTTTTCACCATCCATCAGAGCTTCTAGATGGATCACATCAAGACGTTAGTACAATCGACAACAAGCAAGGTAGGGTAAACTCTCCTCACATGTACATGCATGTATATTCGTCCTCCTTTTAATCTGTTGCACTAGCTTTCCTAGTGACCAACAAAAAGGAAAGGGAAATAAAGAATGAAGAGCACATCACCTGGATGCTTAGGATGTACAGCAGCAATCAGGACAATGACCACCGCGCAAAATGCTCCCAGTGGCCTGACTATGACAGCTTTCAAAATCATGCCTCTAAAGCCGGTAGACAAGCACATCTCGATCCTATGAGCTTAGACAAAAAGTACAGCAATATAATGTGTTCTCCAGCTAGCCGTCCACATGATATGATATCTCCGCGGACTGTTCATGGTGTGGGCGCAATGCAGTTGTCGGATTTAGTTCCCAAGCTAGCTCGACAAGTCGATCTGATGAGACGAGGGTATCGGACTGACTGATTATGCATGAGAGCTGCTGGCGAGTTACCGGATTCGATTTCGAGGGCTATTTGGAACATTAGAATTTTGTGGAGCCTACTCTTTTCAGGGGTTGGATTATTGATATTGTTTTGTGGAGTATATAATTATAGGTGTTTTTGTTGAAGACTTTGATTAAGATAGAACTATATATACTCCTTATATTTAATTTCAAATTATAAGTTGCTTTAAAAGTTTTTTGGTACATCAATTTTGCAATGTATCTAGATATAACATATGTCTAAATACAAAATAAAATCTAGTAAAAAAAGTCAAACATGCGGAAGTACGCATATCTTTAGAAAGAAAAAGTTTTTGCCATACAATGTGCTCATGCAGAATCTATGCATTCAAAAGGGACGTATAGTTCCACTTAATAAAAACAAAAAGGACATGTCCCTCCAATTACAAAGACAGTATGCCCTACACATCTGACTAGCAATTATTTGACTAGTAAAAGTAATTTTTAGTTGGCTATATAATAAAAATGGTTTTTCTAAAACATGTGACCTTTTTTTTTAGATAAAGAAAATTTGGACAATTTCTCGATTTTGTGCGTGTCATCCTTGCACAGTGGCATGCTAACTTTCTATGTATTGTTCCAATTTTAGTGGGTGATATGTAATTGGTTGCTCATGTATTTATAACATCAATGAACACACTTTATTTGAACAGTGAATTATTTAAAGTGCAGGAGAAAGAGGGGGTGTGTGTGGGTTGGTTGGGGGGAGGAGGAGAGAGTACTTCATATTTGCAAAAAAAAAAGTACTAAAATAAATTTGACAGGCATGTTAACTCCATGCATCAACTCTATCCTGAGAGGAGCACACACATACATGATGCAAGTGGGAAGAAGAGTACTCTCTCTGTCCCTAAATGTTTGTTGTTCTCGCGAGAAACAACTACCGGCAATTATATATTAAAATATATAAATATTTATGTTAAGTAATTAGTATCATCGAAAAAGATCTCTTCGTCTTGTTTTTTAATAAATTTATTTGGAGATATAAATGTTGCACATATTTTGTACAAATCGAGTCAAACTTGTGGTACGAAAACCAACAGCGACAAGCGATTAGGGACGGAGGGAGTAGACCAGAGAGCATATGCATTGCAACAAAAGCTATTGCTGTCAATGAACACACTTTATTTGAACAGTGAATTATTCAAAGGTGCACAGAGAGAGTACTATTCCAGTAAACAGCTCCATGATGGCATCATATTTGCATATTTTTTTTGGGACATGCCTGTTAACTCCATCATGCATCATCTCTACCTGAGAAGCGCAGTACACATAGATGCAACTGGGAAGAGTAGACAGGGCATGCAATTGCAATTGCAACAAAAGCTATTGCTGTCAGTGGGCGGAAAAGAGGAGATTCCAGAGATGGTGATCGATGCGTCGATGAGATCGGATATCTACTCTCTGCTCCTGTACGCGGACATGGAGGACCAACCCCGTGGCAACAACACGGCCGCGCGAATCGATGGGAGGCCCCACCGGCACGGCAGCTCGCAGCCTTTGTCGTCTCCTCTGAACCCAGGCCAAGCATAACTTATGGTGATACAGTAGCATGCATTACCAAAAGGCATTATTATGAGAAACAAAGATCAAACAGTAACGCTGAGTATGCCCATTCATCGACTCGATCGGTCAATATGTAGTATTGCTTCAAAAATATATATAGTATACGTAGGACAATACATATATAATTAAACTACTGATTAAAGCATCCCAAATAATCAAGCTAATCAAATATCAAAAAGTGGTTTTCATGTTGATTTTAGGAGCACCAAACATACATTTATCTATAATATTGAATTATTAGTTTCATTTGAGATCCATGATATGATTTGGCTAGGTAACTTATTGTTAGCAGCCAAAGTATATATTTTATGACTGAAGAGTTGAAGATGGACTGGGAAAAATATGTGCAAACAAGAAAAGATCAAATTTTGATCTATTAGGCGTTTGTTCTTCTTTGCTGCTAATGGCTGGTGGTTCAATGACAATGAAGCCCAGGTCCTTCCTAGGCGTGTGGGGTTTTAGGTTCTGAGAAGAGTCATAGTCGTGTCTTGCGCATCGTGCTCCCAATGAGACTCCTCTTATGATATGTCATGCGTGTGGTGCTCATCACGAGAGAGGCACCAGGTGAAATGTTCATGTGAGAACACATTATCAAGCCAGCGAAGGTTGACCTAAAGTTGGCTAGGTTAATCTTTGGCTGAAATATCTAGCCCCTTGCTGGCATGTAACCTAATTAGCGTCAACACATAGCGCCTCTCAACCCAAAATTAACTAGGTGGTTTTATGTTAATCAATTAGGGTGTCAACTAAGCAAAATGATGATGTTGAATTATAATTAAGGGGGAGGGAGAGGGAGAGAGAGAGAGAGAGAGAGGGGAGAGAGAGAGATGGTTTCTTGGACAAAACCATGTATATATAAGGGAACCAAACTATAAAGAAACACTGTTGTGGAAACAATTATAGATGTAGGCACATCAACTTTTTCTGAGGCGGTTGGTTCTTCCACCTCCATGATAACTTCATTGTTAATGGAGAATAACAATGACGGACATTTGCCCACCTCAAGAAACCAAATAAAAAAAAAAACAAGAAACCGCTAGCCAGCTGAGCGATAACAATTCACACAATGTTGTCCATGCCACCATGGTGTTGCCCATGCCACTATGTTGTTGTTGTATGCCACCAGAGTAGCCTCCTCCACCGATTCTGCAGAAAAGAGAGTTGGGATGAGTAGAGCAATCGGAACGTCGACGTGAAGAGTAATAGAAGTACCCATATCTATTGGAGACCACTGTGTTTGTCGTTCTTCTTGACAGATCCAACCATTGTCATCACATCCCACACCCTGCTTGATGGATCTATCTGTGGGGCAACTGAAAGAGATCCATGCGCCCAACGAAGGAGCATTCAGGCCACCTGCTAGCGCAGGAGCGCTCGAGTTACTTGTCACTACTAAAGGTGCACCTGAACCACTCGTTGCCACCATGCCACCACGAGGGCCATGCCTCCAGCCACCAACACTGGGAAATGGTGAGGGAGAGAGGAGGGCAGGTGAGGAAGACAGTGGGGCATCATTTGAGGATGAGGGATACAGAGAGAGGAGTGTGGGTCAGGGTTTCAATTTTCCATTATATAGTCGAGATTGGTAGTGGACTGATGCGGGCCTGAAGACTGTTAGTAGGGTGAGTTCATTTGCTAAGGCGGACCCAGTAAATGCCCGCCTTCAAAAATGGGTTTAAAGAGGTCCACCTCTGAAAACTGGATCATCTATTCATTTACTGGTCTATGATGTGTCTTTCATTCAGTTAGTGCCTAGCTTATAATTAGTGGTTTACAATGTGTCTGTTAATAGGGAGTCAACACATGAATATATATTAGATAGTCTCACCACCTCAACATCCGCCCCGCTCAACTTCTTATAAAACAAGATATTTTTTTTGAGTTGTACACTGCATATATATATGGCCTGAGAATGGTTGCTAGCTGCGATATATGGAAAGCTGGAGATATGTAGGGGTAGGTGTATACTCATATGCATATATATGGAAAGCCAGTGAAGAAAAGGTAGTGTGAGGAAGATAGGAAAGTGAATGAAGCTATATAGGAGTATATATATATGACTGCACCCCACACTATATATGTGTGTTTATACTAGGTTGGTAGGCGCGCTCTGCTGCGCCCGTATGCTTTTATTTGTTGCATGGTATTTGTTGCTGAGCATCTTGTATAGGGCTCCAATGGCATGTAAGCATGACATTAAGATGGAGGTACTCCTCACAAACATAAATTGCCAGGCACATTTGCAACGAAGAAAACATAGTTAGGCTAATCCATAATAACTGAGAAATTCAGATGCATGACATAACATATACATATTAGTGGCAGGTATAGCCAGGTAGCAGACTGAGAGGCCTAATGCTCCATCAATGGATATACAGTAAGTCGTCTTAACCAACTGGATGCTATGAAGAGGACGGTTCAAGTCTTTGGTAAAGCTGACCGGGAGTGCACTCCAACATTGTTGGCCTTTTGATGGGACTCCTGCAAGTTAAGCCAACATAGTCATAGGATCGCTGGGCACCACTTGTATGATATACCTACATAAATAAACCAAGGTAATTTGTTTGATGACAAAGGAGTAGCAGTATTAAAGAAAAAAAAAATGAAGTAGAACTGTATAAATGAGCTTTTTCCAGGTGTGAGGTTCACCATAGGCAGAGTGTAAATCCGTGATTAAAAAGATGACATTTTGGGTGTAGCCAGTACTTTAATTAAAGAAGATGTAATGCCTATAGAAGGAAGCTATGAGAATATTAGATAGGTACAATCAATTTAATTCAAGAGTATGTAATGGCTAAAGGAAGCTATAAGAAACGACAGAGGCTATAAAATGGGCACATAAGGTGCAAGTAGTGATCAATATAAAGCCCAAAAGAAACAATTATAGTAAGAAAAGTGAGAATCAATATATTAGAAAGTAGGATGATCTGGTTTCTGTAGAGATAATAAGGTGCATGAAGGAATAGGAGTATAAAGCCAAGTGGGTGATTATAGCACAACTTTTTTTAATTTGAAATGTATAGGCATCATGCAAAGTAGAAGGCGATAGTGGAGGCCAATTCTCTTTATGGCTGAGCTAGGTGAGCAGCCAGGTAAAAATGAGACAAATATACTAAAGTATATTGATCTAGTGTATGCCAGTTATTTTAGCTCTGCAGATGACAAATTTAGGAATAACACAGTAGCAACAGGGGCATGGTCTGAAGAAATTGCAACAGAATCTCAAGTCCATTTATAGTGGTGGTGATAATGATGCATACCAGAGGCTTAGGTATCCCTGAGCTGGTGATCACCGCATTGAAGAAACATTAGCCTGACTTGAACTGGAGGCAACATCGAGGAATCTGACACTGTGTCCATAATTAAGGTCGTGCACATACAGCTCTCAAAGATGTAGGTCGTATGGAGTACAAAAAAAAGACATTAATTTTGGATCAGTTAATCATTTAGTACCATAATTGCAAAAAGTAAAAAATAACTTTTAACACATTGTATGTGTGCCTTGGCATATATATACTTTGGCATTTGGACTTGTAAAGGTGCATGGATCATGTTAACTCTGTTTTCACTCTTTTTGTAAGAAATTGTGCTTGTATGCAGATAAGCTGAGCCAAAACATTCTATAATGGAAGGAATTAAGATGCAAAGTAAAATTGTATCGCTAAGTAAAGGCTACATCGTTTTCCATTACGATTTTCTTGGACAAAGTTTCCTTGTGAACATGGAATCTATTAAGCGAATGAAGGAAAAATTAACAACCTCTAGCTTGAACCTGGATGGAAAAAAATGGAGGCCTGAACATTATGTAGCATTTTAGCTTGATTAGTAAATAGAGCGGCACAAATCGAAAAGCAGGTGCAAATATACTACATTCATTAGAACATGATGAGGAATCCTTACCATTCCATAATGCCTTAATAGGCTTTTGTATCCATATAGGAGAACATATTTTCATCTATATATTAAAGAATAAATTAGCAACAGTAGCAGCAGCTCCCAAACTATGGTGATAGCCTGAAAAATCCAAGATGTACCAAACAAAGTAATAAGGAAATTGCAAGAAAAAAAATTAAGGGGACTAATTTCACAAAAAGGGGCGATAATAGCTGCAACTAATATAGAAGGCACACAATTGTGGGCAGAATATATATTCAGAACCGTACAATTACAAAGGTTTTAAACAACTATCTGCATATAATATATGAATCGCGTCTGATTAGTTACAAAGGTTTTAAACAACTATCTACATATAATATATGAATCGCATCTGATTAGAAACAACTGCCCCTATGATAATACAAATTGATCAGACTTCTCGGAATTATAGTTTATATGATATTAATCAGTTGATTTGTCAAAGGTGAAGAATCTAATTGCATTGAAGCCAACAACTAAATTGGATACCAAGTTGAATAGGTAAAGAATAGAAGAACAGAGTGAACAGGATACACATACGGGAGTATTCCCCTTTACTACTGAATTCATATAACTGTTAATTTACACAAATGAGGGAAGAGCCAGATGCACCTGACAGATAAAAACATATTTATATGGGCTTTCCTCCAAGATAAAATTTTATTATGCCCATCATCATCAAGCAACACAAACCATGGGGACATATTGGTATGAAAAGCAAGACATCGAATAGAACATACGTACATCAGCAGTGACAAATTTGAATCAGTATTGAGCAGGTACAAACATTGCTCTGACTGTCCTGACTGCTCGCAGATCTGGGAGAGGCAGGGAGAGGAAGGGCAAGCCATCGTTGGCGTGGATGGAAGGTGAGTACGGCGGAGGCGCCAAAGGCAATGGGGGAGCCTCACAGATCTTGGAGGGAAGGGGCAGGGAGAGGGAGAGGCATAGGAAGGGGAGCCGACATGGATCTAAGGCGAGAGGAAGAAGACAACATAGCTGACCCGTCATGGAGCTTGAAATCTGGGTCGTCGCAGCACGCTGTCCTGGTTCCGCGCGCAACTGTAAGGCCGGCGGCCGCCGCCGCCGCCAGGAAGAGCAAGAGGCGCTCCAGGTGTGTAGCGTCGGTCCACGAAGGATGGCGCATCTGCGTCCGTCACCGTTGGGGAAGAGGAAGCACGGCAGAAAGCGCGGACGGAGGCAGCGAGGCGCGATGCCGCTGGAGTAGCTCCGCCGGTGCGGGAGAGGAAGCGCGCAAGGGCACGGGGGGGAGAGGAGGCGGAGTTGAAGGGCGGAGCAGACGGAGGCAGCGAGGCAGCATGCGGCTGTTTTTTTTTAATCATGACCACCTCAACCGAAAGGGGCAAATAATCCGAGAGGCCAAATGCATGCTTCGACACCCACGAGCCACGTGGCTGGACAGGATTCGGCAACAGCGAATGAGCAGTACGCGGAGAGCTCTCCGAGCGCAGATCTTAGGCGTTATATGAAGTTTCATTTCATATTCATATGCGTGGTCCAGGTGCTAACCAATAATTGATACACTTTGGCTAGCTCTCGCGTATAAATGGAGTGGACCGGCAGGACTGGACTGGACTGGACTGAACCTGAACTAGACCGGCCGGTAGGTGCATGTGCCGGCCTGTTCAGTGCTGTCCGATAGATCGGGGGGGGAGGGGGGCTTCCTTTGACGACGGTGACACTACCTGAACCCAACTGTATATATGCATCGCGCTGAGTGGTGTGTGAGTGCGTGCACCACCACAATCGATCAGCATCAGCACCCTAGCAGCTAGGAGTATCTATTATCCTAGCAACTGCTGCCACTACCATGCTTTGTGTACATCCATGGCGATGGAGAACCGGCCGGTGTCTGGCCATATATGCGGATGCCTGTTCCTGTTCCTGTTCATCCTACTCGCTACCCCAGCTGCTCTAATTTGGATCTGTTTGGATTCTTATATATAGTATTTATCATCTAATAATTAGCTCATTCGAATCCAAACACAGGAATAGATTAGTTGATTTCCAGTAAAGTTAAGCTCCCGATCAAGCCTTCGACTTGACACAGATGCTTGCAACTTTCTAAATTTACTCAATAATTTAACGGTGTTATTTCTACACGAAAAGTGGCCCTTCACTATTAGGGCCTCTTTGAACAAAAACAATAGCATTCGGATATATACAAAAAGGATTTATGCGGGATCTGTCAAGTTGTGAGCTATAAAAAAGTTGTGAGTTATGGTGTATGAAAAAAAAAAAAAAAAATGTGCGCTACGTATAGTGAAAAGTTATAAGTTATTTGGTTAAAGCAACTATGAAACTTACACCGTCTCTTTATCTCACTTGATACAATTCTAAAATGATTTGATTTGTACGATTTAGATCAACTTACATTTTTTATCAACTATGAAACAAGTATGACTCGATTTCTACCATTTGGATCAACTTACATTTGGGTGCTGAAAGATAATGCACGGTCCACTTGTAACTTTGTAGTAGAATTGTAGTACTTGTACTATTAATTAATTATTTGAACAAACTCATCGATCAAATTGAAGGGCCGGCTGCACACTGTTGTGTGTTGCGGTCACTGCGTACAGACGTACAGTACGTGCAATGGATTTGGTTAATTTCATATAGTTAGGGAACTAGTCGTTGATAGTCTATGATTAGCATCACGTGCACACATTGTCATATCAAAGGGCCGGGTGCAATCAAACAGCATGGCACCAGCCAAACTGGTAGAACCAGAAGTTGATTTTTCTAAACTAACATTTTGGTGGAGTACTGACTCTGTTTGAAATTATAAGTTATTCAAATTTTTCAGTACATTCATTGGTTAGGGGACTCCCACGGGGGGTTCAAATCTTGGGTGCGACACTTTATCCCGAATTTATTTCAGGATTTTTCGGCGCTATGCATTAAGTGGTAGGCGGCGTCCCCGCCGATAGCGAGGCGCCAGTGGTGACTTCGAACTTTAAGATTTGCCGCTCAGTCCTTCGAAGGTGCTCATAGGGGTAGGGGTTTGCGTGACGTGTGTTCATAGGGGTGAGTGTGCGTGCGTGTTGAGCATCCGCGTTGTCTTGTGTAATCTCAAAAAAAAAATACATAGCAAAATGAATGTACCAAAAACATAAAACAACTTATAATTTAGAATAGAGGAAGTACAATTTTAATGACATCTTAGACCTTCCTTGTGGATCAACTTACACCGTCTCTTTATCTTTCAGCACACAATGCTATTATCTAATATAAATATAATAATACTTCACACACACAAAAAAAGAAAACACCGTACTAGAAAAGTTGTAAGTACACCACCCTAGTACCTGGGAGTATTTGCTTCTCCTTGTATTATTCTAATGAAATATCACCAAATTAGCACTCCAGTAATCAAATACTGTGAACTTAGCACTCAAGTAATCAAATATTGTGAACATTGCTAATACGACAAGCAAGTCGTTGTAGTATAGTGGTGAGTATCCCCGCCTGTCACGCGGGAGACCCGGGTTCGATCCCCGGCAACGGCGCTATTTTTTTTATATATAATATGTATCCTCTGTTTTGTTTTTTCCACTTGGGCCACTCTTCCTGCCTTCGCTTTCACGAATTGGGCCTAATATATCGCCTCATGGGCTGCCAATTGGCTGAACACTTGCCGAATAGGAAACGAAGGCACATTGTTGCCGTTTCATCATCGTCGTATATAAGAGAGAGAGAGAAATTCAAAACAGTAGTCGTTAAAAAATAGAGTTCTGGTGCTAACAATTTTTTTCTGTGCTGAACCGAATTCCTTCTAACTCTGATGTTGACATGTCAAGGGAAGGATGATATACTAATTGTAAATTTACAAATTTCAACTTCAAAATAATGAAAAAAAAAACTATATAACCTCCTTACCTATGCTTCCCCAAAATTAGACATATAAGGTCAGCCACAATGAGCTAGCTTTTAGCATTTTTTCAGGATGTGCCCTCCGATGCCCCTACACTCCACCTCTCATCATATCGCTCCATTGCACCACCATAATGATCTGAACGATGGTATGACGGTAAGGTGGGTGGAGCGGGAACAAGTCATGCGGATTCAATACTCGCCGCTAACGCCATGCCTGTGTTCCACCTCTACCTCTCCCTCTCTCCTGCATGCCCACCCCACATCAACAACCATTGCCTAACAACATAGAGAGAGGCACCACCTCCCCAAGCATTCTTGGCATGGGAACGGTAATAGGTTGGGGGCATCATCATCGAGGACAAAGCGCCACCACCTCCTTAGCCTCATCATGCGTGTCGAGCATAACGTCTTCTGTGCCACGTGTCGTCCATCTGTGAGGGGTTGCATTGGAGATTGAATGGACCTAGGGTCCATACAATTTAATCTTAAATGCTACACAACGAGTGCACATGCTTAGGAGTTGTGGCACGCACTCTCGTCCTCCACACACCGCCCGCAACCACTCGTCCTCACCAGACCCCCACACGGCCTCCCTCTCCCGAACTCTCCCTCTCTCACCGGTGACGGTGACCGATAGCCTACTTGGTGCCAGACGAATTCCTCGTGTGTCCTCACAGCCTCCCCGCACCCCACCGCCTCTTCCCTGTGCGGTGCCGTCAGATCCGGCGGCGACAAACCCAGCCGCCAGGTAGGCCCTTTCTCCTGTTGCTGTTGCTCGATTTGGATTTTATGGTTTCAATGGGCTTCTCCCCCTTCTTCCTCAACTCCGGAGGGTGTAGATTGTTGGCTAGCCAAGGTGAGGAAGGGAAGACAGGAGTTGGGGATGGTCACTGGGCGGCTTAGTGAGGCTTGGCGGTGGGGAATGGTGGTCGGGCCAAATCGAGGGGGCACTATGGTCGGGATTCAGCGGAGCTCGTCGGAGTTTGCCATGGTCGCATCGGGGGAGAGAGCCGCTGCCGCGAGCGCTAGGGTTCGCCGACCCTACCTCGCAGAGCTCCGGCTAACTCTAGTGCCCGTGACGGGGTGGTGGTCCGCGGCGGAGCTCAGGTTTTTTTTTTTCACTTTTTGGCAACTACAATTATTTCTTTCCTAAAATGAAGTGTGCAGGCTGGAAGTTCAAAATCCTGCTCGTGCAAGCTGTAGCAACGTCCCAATTTTTTTTTTTTTTTTTTTTTTTTGTCGAGATCAGTTCTTTACCTCTTTTTAAGAGGAATGGCCAAAAAAGAGGCTGGAAAAATGTTCACAAAATAAACTCACAATTTAATTCCTTATTTTTCTCCTTCATCATCGGTCATCTCAAATGCACCTTAAAATATGGTCTGACATGGGTCCTCCAGCTCCAGCAGTGAACCGACCCTCCGGAACCCGACTGCTCAAATTCTATGCCTCCTCGGTTCCCAGCTGGTGGGCCGGCGGGGCGGCTGCTTCAGCTTCCTCCCGCCGTCCGGCCTCCCCGCCGCCGCCCTCTCCTTATTAAATGCCTCCGTCCACTCGCTCTCCTCAGCGTACCGAGACCGGGGAGACCAAAGACTCCAGGAGGCAGGAGGCAGGAGGAGGCGCATACACATTCGGCCATGGCGAGAGGACGACGAGCTCGATCTCCCTGCCGCTGCCATCGGCGCCGCGGCTGATGCCACCGCCACTGCCGTCGTCGCCGTGCCGGAGGTTGTTGCCGCGGCTGACGATACCACCTCCGCTGAAGACGTCGTCGCCTCGCCAAAAGTAGGCCCCGCCGCTGCTGTCGTCGCCGCGCCGGAGGTTGCCGCCGCGGCTGATGCCACCGCCACTGACGTCGTCGCCGCGGCCGCTACTGGTACGGACTCTTAGTTGTCTGTGTAGCTCGATCGGGGTCAAGTTCTCTGCGCGATTTATTTGATAATAATAATCAATGGATGCATCGATTTATTTACGTACGTCTTGCACACACATGCAGCTGAAGATGATGAAGATGCGCTGGAGCTGCTAGCAGAGGTGGTGGAGAAGACGAAGACGCTGACTGTGACGGAACAAACAGATGCTGCTTCTGTTGAAAACAAGGAGGAATCTGCGAAGAACAAGGTTCCAGTTCCAGCCAGTCTAACGAGGAAGAAGAAGCTTCTCGTTCTCAATCTCAATGGCTTACTTGCCGATATTAACCGAGACGTTAACAACGCCCGTCTGTCGCATGGAAGGTTCCGTGGCAATCTAGGTAAAGTTACATATGCACTGGGCCGGCTTGGGAATAAATCCATCTTCAGTTCTTTTTATCTTCTTTTTTGTCTTCTCGACTCGATCGCACGTACAAATTTATCCCCTGCTTCATGTTGTCGTAATTTAGCTATAGCTATTGGTAGCTGTAAAATCTTGCCTCCTACGGCTTATGCTCTGTATATGATTTGTATATATCTTCTTTGTGCTGCGTGTCTTATCGTGCAGTGTTCAAAAAGGTCTTTCTGCGACGACTTTCTGAAATTCTGTTTTCGCAACTTTGAGGTGGGCTTATGGTCGTCAAGACTGAGGTGAATAATTAAATCTTTTTTTTTTTTTCCTTTTGCATATTTTTTAACTCAATCACTACTGCTGTAATTAATTAGATGAATCCTTTAATCATTTGCATGGCCCATGGTTACAATTTTTCCACTCCGATCGTCCGATCCCAGTTATAATGTTGATGCAGCTGTTGATATCGTCATGAAAGATCTCAAGCATCGCCTGTTGTTCGTCATGAAAGATCTCAAGCATCGCCTGTTGTTCGCCTGAGTAAGTTAAATTTACACCTAGGTGCACATGCACCCACACTGTGGACCACATGATACGCATTGTGATCCGTCTTTAGCACACACACGGATCACACACGTATCGAGAAGTGTGTCCACGGATCACAATGGGATCATGTGGTCCACCTAGGTGCAAAAAAACTGCTTCCCGCCATCATTATGTTCTTTATTTGTTACTACCACTTAGAAGCATTCATAGGTTTTCATTTAATTCCCAATCACACATGTTGTTTTTGTCTCATCTTAAAGAAATATTACTTGTTTCATATTGTTGGCTTGATGGGCACAGGACGCATCTAAGTGCACTTCTACTGGGTTGTACACTCTTAAAACAAGAACAAGCCGTTGGTGCTCAAGGAGCTGAAGAAGCTGTGGGGCAAAGAGGATGGTCTTCCCTGGCAGCAGGGGGAGTTCTCACCCTCAAACACTCTCATGATGGATTTTACCCCCTACAAAGCTCTGCGCAATCCGGTAATATATACACCGCCACCACTAATGGTTCATGTATGTAATTCACACTAATCTACTCCTAATGTCTATTGCATTGTGTGTAAATTCTACGTACAGCCGCACACTTCCATTTTTCCTTACCCCTACAACTACAAGAACCGCAAAGATGAATCATTGGGTAATCTATCAGAACAAGTTATATTGCGTTCTCTTTGGTGGCTAACGTTACGGATTAATTTAACATGTGTCCCATTGATGCATACATGAACCACAGGACCCGGTGGAGATATTCGCATGTACTTGGAGGCACTCGCCACTGCAGACGACGTTCCTCGTTTCGTCAGGGAGCACCCTTTTGGTCAGCCTCCCATCACTGAGACTCACCCTAACTGGAAATTCTACAAGCAAATACTACTCGAGGACTAGAAGAGGAGGCAATTCCATGATGCATGTTGATGCTTTTTAAGAGGTGGACGATGAGCAAGCTAGGGAGTTTAATTATAATATAATAACGAGTTTCCCTAATGCTGCTGTTCTTGTTCTTCCTGCTTAATAATTCGAGAGTACCCTTTAAGTACTATGATGGATCAGCAGGCTGAAATGCTTGCAGCTACATTTTCTCAGTCAGTGGCTAAATAAATACGACATGCCAAGCGTTCAGTCTGTTTTTTATTTTAGTGCATTTTACTACCTTGCTATATATTAGTGCTCCAATGTTGGCAGTTTGGCATCTTGTATGCTTTTCAACGCCCTTAGTTGCGGAGTGAAGAGACTACAACAACAACAACAAAAAAAAACCCTTCCATTTGTTGAGCTGGACATATTCTTGTGTAGAGGCTACAACAAAAAAAAAAACCTTAGTATTCGTGTATTTCCTGTCACGCCCTTTCTATTTTGGTCAGCCGCAGGATGGCATGCAGTTGGAGATCCATGGTCAGAAACAGCATATGTCTAGTAATACTATCGGTTTTGTTTTTCTACTAAAGGGTTTGAAATTAGGGAGAATTATCTCTATATATGGCCGTAGAAAAAAAATACTTTGTAGCTATGTGACCCGTTTTTCAAGTTATCTCTATGGCTCTAGGATTTTTTTTGGTTTATCTTTATGGCATTCTGTTAGGTCTGTTAGGGTTTATCTTTATGACGACGACGACGGTAATCCCACGAGAAGAGATCATGATCATCGAGCCCCTGATGATTGGGGAGGCGGCCGGAAGTTGACGCGATGTGGAACATGGCCTCTGTGGTGAGGTGTTGCGGCTGCGCGCGCCTGCGCGAAAGCGGCGTCGAGCACAGTTTGGTTCTGCCCCGCGACGACATTGGCGACGGCGGCCGACGGAACCATGTGATAGCGCGGGATCAGGGAGTGGTCGGCATGCCCAAGCACCTCCTGGTTCCGCAGCGAGCCGGTCGGCGTATGTAGTTGCCGATGTCGCCCATTACCATTGCGTGGCCTGCGCCATGGCGGGGAGCAGCAGCCACGGGTAGTAGACTGCGACTTGGCCAAGAGGGCCGCCGCGGGGCGACGGGTAGCGGCCGGCCTGCGCCTAGGCCAGCAGCAGCGGCGGGGGGTAGTGGCTGCGCCTTGGCCAGCAGCGGTGTCGTGCTGCCTGGTTGGGTCTTGTCCCATTGCTTGGCCGGGCGCGCCGGCGTGGTTGGCGAACTAGTAGGGTACCGCGCGAGCCCTTGGTGAGACTCCACGGGGTGTAGAAAGGCGTCGTCGGTCATCGAGAAGCTCGACCTCCCGCGCGATCATGGTGAAAGGCGTCGACGACGATGATGCGGTGCCGGTGCAGTGTAGGGCGGCAGCACGCTTGTGGCCGACCGTCGAGGTGATAGGTAGATCTTTGCGACCACAATATCACAGTCATTGATGCCGTATTTGACCATCAGCCACCCTCCATGCTTCATGGTCCCGGACGACGTCTTCACGATAGAAAAAACTTGGACATGTAGCGCGCCGCGGCATTCCTTTGCACCGGCTTCCTGCCCACCTCTCTGTGCCAACGTCCCTTCCGTCGGTGCCAGCGACGGTCCGCGATTTCCTCCTCCGCCGGGATGCTTGTTGGCGTAGCCAACGGGCTGAAGAAGTACCACACTCGGCCCCGTGGTCACCATCGCCGCCGTTCCAGCGCCGATGCGTCTTGGGCGACGAGGTCGCCGGCGGCGGAGTCTCGGGCGGAACGGGGGGATGGCGGGGCCATGGCCCCCCTCAATCTTTGGGAAAAAAATTTGAGGCTTTTACCCGTGTACCATTATGAAAAAAAGCTCCTGACCCGTGTACCACTAAAATCTTTGGCCGCACCTATATACCATCGGCCAAATGTAACTTGTCCCCTATACCAGTCTGTTTCGTGTTCCGTTCGATTCCTAACGTTTTTCATGGCCTGACCTGTGGGGCCCATCATTAGACCGTCCATCTTACCCCTAGGAATGAGTAAAACAAAAAAAACCATATCCGACCGGGGAGGCCGAACCCGCCTTTCGGTCTCGTCGGTCTTTCGGCCTATCCGCTACTCGCGAAGGAGGAAAGCCGCGGCCCGGCCGCGAAGAGGAAGAGGAGGAGCGCTGTGCCCGGCTCGTGCCGCGCCCGGCACCAGCAGCCCGCGAGCCGGCCCCAGCCCCCCGCCCGCACCCCATCCCCAGACCCGTGCCGCTGCAAGGAAGGAGCGCCGCTGCCCGGGCGGGTGGTGGTTCACAATGGTGCGACGCGCCGGACATGTCGGTCTTGCTGGTGGCCCCCGACGCCGGGCCGGTGACGCCGTCGAGGTCCAAGGGCAGGGTGGTGATCGGCGCGACGGCGTGGGTGGACAGCTAACGTGCCGTCGCGCCGCGACGCCGACGCCGACGCCGCGAGGCGCATCGCGCGCGCAGTCAGCGGCGTGGCGGCGGGCTCGCGTCGTCCAGGCCATGGGGCTTCAGCGCCGGCGACGGCGCGCCGAGGAGGTCGCGTGCAACTAACTTTCGACCCGCCACGGTGGGCGCGGACCAGGTGCAGGAGAGAGTGCGCCCGGCTCGCCGACGCTATGGGACTCGGGCGTTGGCGAGGGGCTACTTCACCGACTTCTCTCAAGAGAAGGTCGTCGAGCTGTACTTGCATCAGGCGGCGGCGGCTCAAGCTGAGGCTTCTCAGCAGTGACAGGTTATTTGGCATTTGCTAGTGTGCAGAGGGTCATGATGTATCACAGACTGATTATCAGGAGCAAAATTATGGAATAACAAAAACTAATGAAGTTGTGGTGGATCTTGATAAGTTCATAAGAATCTATGTAGCAAGTCAGCAGTTGTAGAATTTCACAGGCCTGTCTCTCTGGACGCTTCTGAACAACGGCAAAAAGTTGAGCTACGAACACTGTGCAACCATCTCAATCTGGTTGAAGAACAGGGAAACAAATTTCGATCATGAAACAAATTTACAAATGCAAACGGCTGCAATAATGCATTCCAAGCCAGGACAATGGTAATTTTGATAAGCTACTATGGCCTGAGGGGCAAAGGAAGTCTTTTCTCCAGACTGTTTAACGGTGTTAGTGTGCAAAATGGACGGAGTGGTATAGGGGACAAGTTACATTTGGCCGATGTTATACAGGTGTGGCCAAAGATTTTAGTGGTACACAGGTCAAGAGTTTTTTTCATAATGGTACACAAGTAAAAGCCTCAAAAAATTTTAATACCCTTTATAATTAGCAGATATATTGACCACTTCTTTAAACTATATTCTCATATTTTCTATTTTATGTATTGCTACCGCAAACGTAATTAATTATTAAATTGTCATAGTCATGACTAACTAGTATATACTTGAAATATAGCGACAAATTGTTAGATTTTTTGAACTGGTAAATATTTGTGTGGAGGGTTGGCCCCCTAAAATTTATCTCCGCCCGCCACTGATCAGCAGTAGAGCCACGCAAGGCGACACGCCCTTTTGCTTGCTTGGGTCAGCGGCCGACTAAAGTTCCTGCCGAGTTTTTATTACGTGGGCTTCTTCGAAAGGACCACAAAGCGATCATCCATTATACTCCCTCCATTACGAAATGTAAGGCGCTCAACAGTTTTGGTGTTTTAATTTTTTGTTAGGCATAGCATTCTAATCGAGGTGGAGATAAATAGGTGTGCAGCATTTAATACGGCATGCATTCATTGATCTTGCTTGAATCCACGATGCATGCGCACATGCATGCGTTTGCATTCGCGGAAATGTCAGTTTGCATGCCGGCATGCAAACATCGGTTTGTATTTACTGCCGCGTGGTCCTTTTTTCTCCTTGTTATCTGCAGTTCCTTGGTATCCGGGATATTGGCCTAAATGCCTTATAAAAAATGATAGAGGGAGTATGTGCTAATGTGGAGATGTAAATGAATAATATTATTCCAGATACCAAAGAAACAAACAAAACCCTACAATTTTTTTTTCATCCAAGGGTAAAATGGTCTTCCATTTGTGGTGTTATGTAGATCTCTACACCATGGACACTCCCATCTCCATAGCGGTGCATCGTCCTCACAACCTTCTCTGAGTTTGAATTATCATTGTTGTGCATCCTCCTTTTCCATGACGTGCCCTCCCATGCCCCTACACTCCTCTCATCATATTGCTTTGTTGCGCCACCACACTAATCTATACCATGGTATGGCGGTAAGGTGGGTGGAGCGGAACATGTCACACGGATTCATAACTCGCCGATGACGCCATGCCCATGTTCCACCTCTACCTCACCCTCTCCCTCTCCTCCACACTCACCCCACCTGGAGTGTGGTGTGGCACCACGTCCTCATTCTTGGTGCGGGCACGAGAATGAGAGTGGGGGGCATCGGCATAGAGGACATTCCTCCACCGCCTCCTTAGCATCGGCGTGTGGGTCGAGCGTAACGTCTGGTCGAGGGGTCCTCCAGCACGGCATTGAGCAAGGGGAAAAGGGCTAAGGACATCGACTTCATGACTATGGGATTCTAGCAAGGCTCTAAAATCTCCCACCAATGTATTAGCTATTTGAGGAGGGAGAGCGCTAAATGGCTTAGCCCACTATTTAGAACATTGTACCATACGACCAATGCCATAAAGTGTCCTAATTTGATATGGGTCCCGAGTTCATCAAATAAAACTGGTGCACAAAACCACTACAAGGGGTTAGATATTTGGTCTACATAAAGTTTAGGGTGCACAAAACTGGTTTTGTAGTTTAGTAATGAAATAGACAACGAAACATCGATGAGGGACTATATAGACTTTTTCAGAAAGTAATTATTGGCTACTCTGATGTTTATTGTCCAGCTTTACTAGCATACCAAAAATTTGTTTCATGTGCCACGTGTTGTTCATCAGTGAGGGGTTACATTGGAGATTGAATGGACCCAGGGTCCATCAGAAATTGTTATATTAGGACGTCCGACATCCTCAACTCACGCTAGACGCATCCCACCCATTCTATTCCTATCTCGCAAACCCTACCCCTGCTCCCTCTGCTCTCCTGTGCTGCACCCACTCTGTTCGTAGTCTTCTCCACGCCCACTACTGTTGCCGTCGTGCTGCTCTCATCGCGCCCCACACCACCTGTTTCTGGTTGCTTCCCTCCCCTGCACGACCACTACTTCTATGGCCATCCTCCTCCTCCTCCCAAACTTGTCTTCCGCCCGCAGACCACCTTGATGTTGTCCAGCCCAGCGATCGATCCGTTCCCTCCCCCATTGGAGATGTGATGGGGCGGCTAGTGCTGGAGCAGCATGCACCTTGGACCCATCTCCGGGTTGCAATGATTTTTTTTGATGTTGCAAATAACTTTCTAATGTTGCAATGGTTGCAACAGATGTTGGCGCCCATTTTTGCATGTTTCATTGGTGATTTTCTATGTTTCGACACATAAATTTATGTTGATCTGATGTGCATTTTCTCCGATAGTTATTTTTACTTGTGTTGTCATGCAGTACATTTTTTTGATGGTGCAACATATAATTCTTTTTGATGTCACACATGCTTTAGATGTTGCATTATAAATTTTTGTGATGTTGCAATGTTTTTTTGTGATGTTGGAGCAAAGGGTGTAGTGTGGGGGAACGGGCTAATGTGGGAAGTGAGCGGGTTCCATTCTATTCCTGGTGGGTCTGAGATTGGAGCAGCGTTCCCTTCATATTCTATTCTCATGTGGGGTAGGCTGGTTTGGAGGGCGTTTGTGTGAGAGTCCGGACGCCTCTCACGCGCCGGACGTCCAGGTATTGCTACTATAGATGTCCATTGTGCCGTGTCGGCACGACCCAGCGGCCCGTCGTGCTGTGTCGTGCCGCCGACGTGCTCATGCCTAACCGGTGGCCCAAGGCACGGCCCCTGGGTTGTTTGCTCGTGCCGTGTCGCCCGTGCTGCCTGTCGTGCCGGCGTGCCGAGGTCGAGGATGGAGACCGTCCTGCTCCACATGACTGCCAGCCGGTGACCTTCACCCCCGTGGCCCTACGCGCTAAGGATGGACTTCCGATGAGCCAAGGCCGCTGCCCACGGTGGTGCCTTCGCAGATGCGCTCGACGTCTATAACACCCTCGCGACCATAGCTGCATGCTCGAGGTCGACCTAGATCCGGTCATCGGGTGGTGGATGCTGCCATCGGCGTGCTGCGCTACGCTGGGGTAGCGGCACAGGAAGGGCGGCGCTGCGTGAAAGGAGAGCGGGGAGAGCGGACGAGCGGAGAGGTTGCGGCACTGCGGGGAAGTGGCCCGCACGTCCTGGTAGGTTTTTGTGGGGGCTGGGCCGGTGGTGGGATGCTTAGCAGGCCGGGCGCGCGCCGTGCCCGTGCCATGCCGCGGGCTGGGGTGGCGGGCCAGGCACGGCCTGCTGCCTCGGGCCACGGGCCGTGCCGTGCCGACGGGTGGCGTGCTGCATGGCCATTTATAACTAGGTGAATACCGCGTTCTTTGGGACGTCCGATGTTATAGAAAAACATTACATAAAATAGAAATAATTTATAGGTGAAGCCAATCAAAAATTGTATAAAATATGACACAAATATAGATAACCTAAGAAAACCTTATGAGACCGACTCCAACGGAGAACTCAAACGCAAATCTAGGTGGCTCACAGTGTTTTTTCCTATCGAAAATCGCCTCCAACAGAACACCCAAAGCCACGATATATTTTGTGCACCTGAGAAGTTGAGACGCAGATAAGCGTCGTCTAGACGCGGTGATGCAAAGCTCTGTTCCTGGAGTGGTGGGCCTGCGTGCGAGGAGCGCACGCCGCGTGCGCGACGGGTAGCAGTACTGCATGCAGCACAGTGACTTGTCAGAGTTTGCAGCTGGTCTGTTGGGGCTCCCGTTGGAGACGGCGAGATTTAGGTTGCAGACTTTTTTACTGTACGTAACTTATACTATGGGAATGCGTTTTGGATTTACGGTCATTTGTTGGAGACAGCCTGAACTTTATATAAATGGGTGTTGAATGATCAATCAAAAAATATGTAGCAAACAATAGTACTTGTTGTAAAGTGGCTGAAGCTCGGAGATATAAGTATCATTAAAGAAATAAAGAACAACATATAGAAGAGAATGAGGCAGCCGTAAGCTCATTCGTTAATAGCTTCTCACCGGGTGATGGGTTCCACGTGTCAGACATTTGTTTTTTCTATTTTTTACCTCCCACGCACCCTTCTCTCCCCGTTCTCTTTCTCCCGTCTTCCCCGCGAGGCCGCGATGACTGCGTCCCCAAAATCCCAATCACGGCGCCGCCCCCTCTCTCTTCCCGCCAAATCCCGGTGGAGCATCCAACCGCCGTCGCCCCACCTCCACCCCCAATCCCCAGCGCGACTTCTCCTGATGTAGCTACCCAGTGAGCGCGCGCACGGCTCCGGACAGGAGCACAAGCCATGGCGGAGGAGCATGGGCGCCCATCACCGCCTGCAGGGGCTCGCGGTGGAGGACCAAGGACGCCGGCAGAGCTGGCCACCTTCTCCTCATTCTCCTCCCACAACCGTCCGCTCCTGCCCCCTTCCTCAGCATCTCGAGCGCCAGGCGAGGAGCGGCGGCGGCGTCCAGATCCCGCGCCGGGGAGCCCGGCCACGTCCAGCGTCGCCGCGGCTACTCCGGGAGGTGGACAACGACGGCCGGAGAACCTGTCTTCTCTTCCTCGCCTTCGCCGTCGCGGATGGCCTCGTCATCTTGCTCGTCGTCTTGCTCATCCTCGACGGCGACCACGGCCTCCGCCGGCAGCTTGTCGCCGGAGCTCGGGCGGATGCGGAGCTCCTGGACGAAGGTAACTGGACGCACGACGCAATATGGTGCTTCTGAGCGGATGCGGAATTGAGCTATTTAAACTCGATTATGCTGACCTTTGGTTTTCATCGGTTTGTTTTATCTGCTTTTGTTGTGGGTGCTTTCTTATGCTCGCATTTGTTTGCATTAATTGGCAGTTTATGGTACTGGATTGATGGTGCGATGGTGGCAGTTCTTATGGCAGAGGAATGGATCGTGGAACGGAAGCCGAAGAGAAAGGGTAATATTCCACGGCGCGAGGGGCAGGAGCGCTAGTAACCGAAGGATGATGTGTCACCTCTGCATGTGCAGAGAACTCCGTTAGTGACCTCCTTCTATATAGGGGTTATAGATTGCTGCCGAGGGTCTATGCAATTTAATTCCTTGTTTTTCTCCCCCTAATCATCAATCATCTCAAATGCATCTAAAAATACGCTGACGTGGGTCCTCCAGCTCCAGCAGTGAGCCGACCCTCCGGAACCCGACTGCTCAAATTCTCCGCCTCCTGGGTTCCCGGCGGCGTGGTTGGGTGGGCCGGGTGGACGGCCGCTTCATCTTCCTCCTGCCGTCCCGCCTTCCGCATCGCGATCTCCTTAATTAAAGGCCTCGTCATCCACTCGCCGTTCTCAGCGTGTCGAGGCCGGGAGTCCAGGAAACCAGGAGGCAGGAGCCGCAGGCCCGCAGCGGCTAGGATCCAGAGGTGGACATGGCGAAAGACGACGATCTCGAGTTCGCTGCCGCTACCATCGTCGCCGCGGCTGATGCTGCCGCCGCTGCTCTTGTTGCCGCGCCGGAGGTTGCCGCCACCCCTTCCGTCGTCACCGCGCCTCCGGAGGTTGCCGCCGCATCAGGTACGGATCTATAAAGTACATAACCGCAATACATGATATATACGTACACACGCATATCGGCATATGCTTGCCTTGTCTTACTTGGTTGTCAGTCTAGTTCGATCGAGGTCACGTTCTTCGAGCAATTTCTTTGATAATAATCAATGGAGGCATAGATTTATTTATCTTGCGCACGTACGATGCCCGCATGCAGCTGACGATGATGGGGGCGCGCTGGAGCTGCTAGCAGAGGTGGTGGAGAAGACAAAGGCACTGACGGTGACGGAAACAAACAGATGCTCCTGTTGAAAACAAGGTGAAGGAAGCTTCAAACAAAAACAAGGAGAAGGTGGTGGAGAAGACGAAGGGGAGCAGCAAGGTTCCACTTCCAGCCAGTCTGACGACCACAAGGAAGAAGAAGCTTCTCGTTCTGAATATCAATGGCTTGCTTGCTGATATTAACAAAGACTTTCACAACGCCCGTCTGTCGCATGGAAGTTTCCGAGGCAGGCTAGGTAAAGTTACAAGCACTGGGCTGGCTTGGGAAACCATCTCAATTCTTTTATCTTCTTCTTTGTTTAATTATTGTCCTTATAGCTATAGATTTCTAGCTTTAAATTCATGCCTTCTATGCTTTTTACTATATATGCTACATATATATATACAAACTGCATCTATGTTAATGGTGGGAGGGATAAAGTGCAAAACAAAGACTTTCACAACGTCCAGAGTGTTTTGCACTTAAACCCAACCCTTCCACCCAACGCATTGTAATCTGATTAGCAAAGTTAATGGTGGGAGGGTTTAAGTGCAAAACACCATGGACGTTGGATCTAAATCCTATGGCCTTGATTGAAGTTTTCATAGTTTGCACACGAACCTGGTTTCCATAGGATACGTTGCCATATATGATATGCATGTTTGTGCCAGCAGTGTTTAAACGGCCTTTCTGCGACGACTTTCTGAAGTTTTGCTTCCGCAACTTTGAGGTGGGCCTATGGTCGTCAAGACTGAGGTGCTAATTAAATCTCCTTGTGTTTTTCCCTATTGCATATCTTCATCACAACTGATGTAATTAATTAGATGATTCCTTTAATCCTTTTCATGCCCCATGGCTACAAATTTTCCACTCGGATCATCCGATCCAGTTATAACGTCGATGCAGTTGTTGATATCGTCATGAAAGATTTCAAACATGGCTTGTTGTTCTGCTGGGTACGTATCAATGGATACATGCATCATCATGATTTATCTATTACTAATACTTAGATTACAAGAAGCATTCATATGTTTCATTAATTCCGAATCACATGTTTTTTTGTCTGAAGAAAATATTACATGTTTCTCTTAGTTATATTTTCATTAATTCCCAATCATCTGAAGCATGTTTCTCTTAGTTATATATGTACACTATAATGCTCCGATCCGTAATGCATGACCAACGTATAGTAACAGTACAAAAGCACTGATATCTCTACATGTATCAATGTATGTGCTGTTTGCTTGATGGGCACAGGATGCATCTCATTGCACTACTACTGGGTTCTACACTCTTGAAAACAAGAACAAGGAGCTGGTTCTCAAGGAGCTGAAGAAGCTGTGGAGCAAAGAGGAGGATCTTCCGTGGCAGCATGGCGAGTTCTCACCCTCAACCACTCTCCTGTCGGATGATTCCCCCTACAAAGCTCTAGGAAATCCGGTAATACTGCCCACCTTCTCCCAAGTATATATATCATTGACATCACTAGTTCATGTATGTCGGTAATTCACACTAATCTGCTCCTGATGTATACCCTACAGCCGCACACTGCCATTTTTCCATATCCCTACAGTTACAAGAACCGCAAGACTGATTCATCATTGGGTAATCTAGTTACATAATTAATTATATTGTGTTCTCTTTAGTCAGGGATAGATTAATTAACATGTGTCCCATGCATATAAACATGAACAGGAGCCGGTGGAGATATTCGGGTGTACCTGGAGGGCCTCACCACTGCAGACGACGTTCCTCGTTTCGTTAGGAAGCACCCTTTTGGTCAGCCTCCAATCACTAAGACTCACCCCAACTGGAACTTCTACAAGCAAATACTACTCGACGGCTAGAAGAGGCAATTAATCACTGATGATGATATTGCTTTTGAAGAGGTGGACGATGAGCAAGCTATGCCGTATCATAATATAAATAAAATAACGTCTTAACCTGATGCCTGCTGCTCTTGTTCTGCCTGCTGAATAATTCGAGTACCCTGATTCAGATCAGCAGGCTGAAATGCTTGTAGCCACCTTTTTTTTTGTCTGTTATATTGGTTATAAATAAGACATGTGCCAGCATTCAGTGTCTGTTTTTGTCAGTACATTATACTGCCTTACTATATGTTAATAATTTCTTAGATGCATGCATGGTTCACTGTTGGTGGTCCAATGTTTTTCTGTTTTAGTTAGTTATTATTAATTTCTTAATTAAAAAGGACAAACTTTATGTTTTTCTTGTTGTACCGACGACGCCCACTACTGTCCACGCACAAAGTCTCCTAGCTCGACGATTGGCCCAAAGCCTAGTTGCTTTAGTAGCAGTAATGCAAGCAAACCACGGCCCAGCCCATAATTAAATTTTCTACGCCGCAGCCTAGCCCTCTACTCATCTTGAATTCCAGTTGGTTAGTGGCAGTGCGAGGGAGCTGCCGGGAGTGACTGGCGGCAGGCAGCAGCGCTTGGCGGCGGCTAGGGCACCGCATAGGGTCGCACTAGGCGGCGACGTTGGCAAGCAGAGGCGGTGATGCGCGGATAGGCATGGCGCGGGTGTGTGGGAGCGAGGGAGCGGGAATAGGCAGACTATACCATTTCTATTACTTGACTAAATTGATTACATCTATATTATTTGTAGTCCTTATTAGATTTGACTCCTAAGCAAACTAGGAGATCGAATTGGATTCTCCTTTTACAAACTCAATTTCCTAAACCAAAAATTAAGGACTCGATATGGTAACTCGTGGCGGCGGCTGTGGCGGTCAAGGGTGCCTCCCCTTGCATGCCCTAGGGCTAGGCGCCTGCCCTGCGTGGTGTGGCGGCGACAATGACGCGCCCTTCCTTGGCCTCTGCTGTCCGGGATACAACTTGTGTTAGGCATATAACAAATTAGATTTATAAAAAGAGTCAATCGATTTCTAGTTTAACTAGATTTTGTTATAGAAAATAGTATTAATATTTGTATCTCTAAATTGTATGAAATGTTTTATGTAATCAATCTAATGCTTATCTACTATTACACATATTAATGGTTTCTAAATATATATTTGGCTCTTTGACTCATTTTGGGAGTGTAGGGAGATACGATAAAATGGACACAAAACTGTTTGGTTCTCTGAATGGGTGGGGTTAAAAGCAAACGCTTTGATAGCTAGTTAATATGTTAATAATCAGACAAATAAGTTGTAGTATAGTGCAAGCCTGCTGGCTGTTGCCTGCCTATGTGCCTTAGAGCAACTCTATAGAGCCCCTACTTGATACTCTATACCTAAATATGGATGTCCAGGCCAAAAATCCAACTTCAGCAGGGCTCTATTGGGACCCGGAATTTTTGGGCCAACAAAATTACTCCAAACCCAACAAAATTGTTGGGTCACCTCCCCCCAATTTTCTCCGGGTCTGAACCACGGTCTTCTCCCCGGCATCGGCCCCTGCTTCGGTGTGGCTTTCTCCCCGGCCCTATGGAGCCATGGCGGCAGCGGCAAGGTAGCATGCGGCTGGCCTGCGATCTCATCCCTCTCGCAAGCACCTCCCTCCGGGGAGCCATGGCGAGCACGGGAACGACCCGACGATAATGCCCAAGGCTGCGCCTCCCTCCACCACAAGGGCTGGAGCATCCGAAGACCGAGCGTACCCCCACCACCGGCATCTGTCTCGCGCCACGACACCCTTCTCATCCGCCGTCGAGAAGGGGGCGTCGGCGGCCCGACAAGCCTCTCCTCGGTGCAGCCCCTTCCATGCAGCTCCTTCCGCCGGCCCTCCTTCCGGTCCTAGGCCGGCATAGCGCTCCCTACTGGAGCCCCCTCCGACACTCTTGCCAGACAACGGCTCCTCCCGAAGGCCGGTACATAGAAGAACAATGAGGGGAGAAGATAGACAATGATGAGTAGGTCTTGTACATTCTCTCGCTAGAATAGATTTGGGGGCTAAATTTGGGTGCTATTCTTGGAGTGGAAACAAAAAATTAAGCCCCCAAAGTAGGGGAAGCACCCAAATCAAAATAGGGGCTCTGTTTTAGAGGCTATTGCTGGAGTTGCTCTTAGTGGCTTAGTGATGTAGTGCAGGGCAAGTGAGCAGCTAGCAAGTTGTGGAGGACTGGGTGGGAGATGATGGCCTCAGGCAGTAAGTGGCGCTGAAGGCTGGACACGGTCGTGGCCTATGACCCGTGGGCGAGCTCCTGACGTCGGGAGTGGACTTGAATCCTTCAGATTTATAGGTTTTTTTAGAGAATTGGTTTCCCCTGTTTTTTTTATTTAAAAGCAACACAAGCATCCAAGTACACAGTTTAAGCGCTAAAGTGCATTCACCCCCTCTCGATAGTTCGGTTACTCGTCCTACCCTCAACAATATGGATATTCATATTATTACATGTCTCTCCTTCCTTACAGACACACGAAAATGGAGCAGCTGATCGAGCCAACTAAGATGACGACGCCATTGGTGTGCACTCGATCAGCGTCGAGCATTTGTATTGATCTTCCAAGCGGACAATCAGGTTCTCCAGGCGGTTCTTTTCTTCCTCCTTGAACAATGAAAGCTAACCCCTTAGCATACTCAGTTATCCGGCTCAACACCATCTTCAGTCCCATCCAAACAACACCCTGAAAGCACATTTCATTATGCAATTTCCAAATAGACAACATAATAGTTATTAAGTGCTTCTTATTAGCCAACCAGAACTTTGCAAAAGATTCATAATTGCTACCCATCTCAACTCCCAACGGGTCAGAGATAATTCTCCAGGTCCATGATGTCACACAACATTCAAAAAATAGATGAGTTATAGATTCTTGCTCATCTCGAGAAAAGGCGACTAACATAATTCACCAGACTCCCTCCTCTTTTTAAAGTTGTCTCTAGTTAATAGCCTGTTGTGAGAGATTAACTAAAGGAAAAAATGTACTCTAGGTGGAATCACCAACTTCCAAACTGAATGCACATAAACAGGAGAAACTCCTCTACATTTATAATAGCATATAAAGATTGAATAGAATATGTACCCTTAGAGGTATAAGACCAAATAATATGATCCTCTTCATTACCCAGAACAATACCTTCTACCAAGCTACATAGTTCCAGTCACATACTCATTTGTGCTTTAGACACATTTCTTCTAAAAGAGAGCTTAAGCTCATTACCATCCCACACTTGGTCAATAGTGTGACCATGTTGTTCATTAATAATATAAAGAAGCCAAAAAAAAAGCAATTGCCACATTAGTGTTCCCCTACCATTGGTCCTCCCAATATCTCACTTTCTTGCCATTTCCCACAGTCCATCTGATTCCCATTAAAGCAGCTCGAGTTGCCCACATCACCCCTTTCTAGAAGGGTGATGCACCCACATTAGGGCAACACAACATATTAGGATCATTAGTTTGTTACTTAAAATCCACAATCCAGACCCAAATAGCATCCTTGTTCAGGTGGTATCTAAAGATCCAAGAACACAACTGAGGAAGACTGACCCCATATCTTTTTTTTTGAGCCACTAACTACCAATTGGCTAGGTGGTATCGATGCCTCTCCTTAGAGTTATCCCATAGAAAGTGACTCATATTATAGTTAATCATGTCTCAAGATGTCAACGGGTACCTGAAACTCGAAAATCCGATGGGTTTTACCCGATAAAGTGGCGGGTATGGAACGCATTTGGTATCCATGGATACGTTAGTTGGTAAAATATTGTATCCAGCGGGTATGACGGGTACGGGTATGGAAGTGTAGTATCCATACCCGCGTACCCGTGGGTAGAAAATACCCACACAAATATATAGCTCGTCTCTACAATTTTAGCCCAAGTAAGCATATGGCCCATTAATTTGGCCCATATAAGCAAGTATACATATTCCTGAACTCTAGTGTATTGTTCATGAATTTGGCCCATATAGCTCAGTATTTGGCCCATATAGGCATATGAGTATATAGTATAGCCCATGAACTCGAGTGTATTAGCGGGTATGAATTACCCGTCGGGTAAAAATTACACCCATCGGGTACGGGTATGGAATGAAATCAGTATCCATGTGCTTTCACGGGTAACCCGACGGGTACAGATTTGACCTGGCGGGTACGGGTATGGGTGACTAGTATCCATCGGGTACATACCCATTGCCATTGTGAATCATGTCTATGATCCACCTAGAAAATTTGATGGATAGGAGATAGATAGGAATACTAGCAAGACGGACTTTTAAAAGCACTAGTCTCCCAACATAGGAAAATAGCTTGCCCTTCCAACTAGCAATTCTTTTAATAATTTTGTCCACAACAGGTTAATTGTAGGTCCTCTTTACTCAATTTTTTATAGTGTGGTGGGACTCCTAAATATTTAATGGGAAACTCACTCTTTTTGCAACAAAAGAGTTAGCAAAACAATTAGATTGGTCTTCATCCATACCTATTGTCAGGAGATCACTTTTGTCATAGTTGATCTTCATTCCTCACATTTGCTCAAAGCATACTAACAACCACTTAAAATTGTTGGGCTTCTCTAGGTCATTTTCTAGGAAAAGGGGTGTATCATCTGCATATTGCAGACTAATTATACCTCCATAATGCACTTGAGGTAGCAATATAGAGATCAATCCCAGTTTGGTTGTCCTCATCGGCATCCTGGAAAACACATACGCCACTAGATTGAAATGGAGAGGGGAGAGAGGGTCTCCCTGCATCAAACCCTTCTCAGCGTTAAAGTAGCTATTGTTTTCTTCATTTATTCTAATACAAATGGAGCCACCCTTTACCACTTGTTGAATCCAAGCTCTCCATCTAGGGCAAAAACCTCGGACTCGGACTCTAACATTTCCTCAAGGAAAGTCCAACTAACCCTATCATAAGCTTTCTCATACTCTAATTTAAGGATCACACCTTCTGTTTTGTCTGTGCACCTCATGAATAATTTCATGGGCAGCTATAACACTTTCGGGATAAATCTTCCTTTGATGAAAGTTGTCTGGTTAGAAGCTAGTAACCTATCAGCCACCTTGATAAGCTTGTTATTTAGGAGTTTTGAGAAGACCTTAAAGCTACAATTGATCAAACTAATGGGTCTGAATTTCTTCAGCACCTTTGCATTTGGTTCCTTAGGAATCAATGTAATCATTGCATAGTTCAATCTACCTAGATTTAGAGAACCTTGCTCAAAAGCTCTAATGAGCTTCATCAAGTCATTTTTAATGGTATCCCAGAAGACTTGATAGAAAAGGAAAGAAAGTCCATCTAGGCTAGGGGCATCTTCAGCATAAGAGCTGAAGACAGCCTCCTTCAATTCCAGGTTAGTGAACTCAGCTTCTAAGAGCTCATTTTCACTGCCAGTGACTTTTTCCTATATCTTCCAGAAATCTTGATTCAACTTAACTCCACTATCCACTTCAGCTCCAAATAACTCCTTATATAATGATGTGGCATGCTTAAGCATACCTTTATTGTCATCAATCCACCCATTAGGCCCTTCCAAACCCAATATTCTCTTCTATCTATCATTCCTGCAGCCGCCGTGACACTGCCCTTACCCGGCCATCGGCATCAACGCGCTACCCTGCTTGCCTAAGTTCTCAGTCCTCATCCGGCGGCTCGCAAGCATCATCCGGCAAGGAGCCAAGGATGTCATCCAATTTGCTCCTCACGGTAAGCAACAACAACACCCATGAGGGTTATAAATTTTCCAAAATTAATTACGGAGGTGCTTAGAAAATAAAAAAAATGAAAGCAAGATGAACAATCCGTACAAATGCAGAGCTCTGCATAAGTTTTTTGGGGTAGCATTAGCCGAAAGAAGTTCTCCAAATTAAAAAGTTTTGAAAAATTATTTGAGGTCAACTATGTCAAAAAAAAAAAAAAAAAGACCGAATGGGTTAGTTTTGTGCAGGATTGAGAAGGATGTTTTGAACGACATTAATCTCGTCTTGAAGATTTTGCATAAAAAAATTGCCCATATACAATTTTTCACAAAGTACCAAACCACTACCTTTTATTTGAGGTAATTATAATCAGTGGCGGAACCAGAAATTATACTTGGGGGGTCGGCCAAAATCAACATGTAAAAACTAAGTGCAACTCAACTCGTTAGGTTGCTTATGGTGATTGTCCGAGTTAGTTCATCGGCGTCAACGGATTTTAGCAATTTCTTATATGTATCCTAGGTATTTTTTTTTGGTGATAAATGACTTTCCCCGTTGACAGAAGATGTCTAGAAGATATTAATAGATATACTATAAGACAAAAATTTTGTATAATCTCACTCTTAATATAAATAAAAAATATTAAATTATGTGAGCCAGAAATTCTATGCGACAAACTTGCTCACAGTTGCTCAAAAATGAACAAGAACAAAGGAAAGCTAAAAATAGGAAAGCCATTTATCTCAATGCTATAAAAGAAAATCTAAAAATAAAAAAACTTATCATCACAAACATTATACTAGGCGCTCCTGCAATGTTAGGGGGGGCCATGGTCCCTGCCAGCCCCCTCAGCTCCGCCACTGATTATAATGGTCGTTGTTTAGTTTTTCATTAACTATTGTTATGTTTCATTAATTAAACGTGTACCAAAAATTTGTTATTCGTAGTATATATAAGACTAGTTTAACAGGCCTTATTTTCTTGCATGCTCAAGGGCCCGTAAAATTTTAGAGCCGGCCCTGTCCAGTATATATATAGTCCTCGAAAATGAATCAGTACTGTATATATACATAGAAATAGAACTATAAGGGCACTCACAATGCTAGAAACTATCATAGTTTCTATAGTCTTGGACATTCTGTCAAGAAACTATCTCCCACAATACAATTTTCTATCATGATGTCACATGGCCCACTTGTCACTCTCATAAATTATCTTGGTTTTCGTGAGGACCTGGTTTCTTAGTTAGACTTGGTTTCTTGTGTTTGTCCTCTCTCTCTTCAATAAATACAGCGCCACATCAGCAAAAAGCAATAAATAGAGGGGTAATAAATGAGGATAGAAACCATGTCTGCATTGTGAGTGCTCTAAAACATCTGGACGACAGTATATATATGCAAAATACGAAACTCTTAGTAGGAAATTAAATATAAAATAAGAGCATGTAAAATGCTAGTGCTAAACTCCTGGGATCCCGGCCCAGCACAACCTAACCGCTCAAATTCTCCGCCACCTTTTCTCAAAAATAAAAAATAAAAATTCTCCACCTCCTCGGCTCCCGCGCGTTCCGCCTTCCGGTGCACTTTATTTATTGCTTGGATGCTCGCCATTCCTCAGCTCCGCCAAGCAGGATCCGATCCGTCGTCGACCACGCTCACGCCGAGCGGATGGGGCTCCAGCAACAACACGCCGCCGTCGCTGCCGCAGGTAAACATACACCATATATGCATCCTAAGCCAGCCTGCATTCTACTACACCATATCTGAATTTGCTTTACGGACTCGCTTGGCCTGCAGCAGCAGCAGAGGAACCCCCGCCGGAGGGGAAGGGGACGAAGGAGCCTGATCTGAAGAAGAATGATGAGCAGGAACTCACACCGCCGGTGGTAGCGGACACTATATCTGCCGTCGTCGTCGCAGCCGATAAACACGATGTGGCAGATCAACCTCAACCTGTAACGTCAGAGCCTGCTGCTGCTGCTGGTGAAGCATGTACACTGGGTAAGCATGTGGCCGATGCTTCAAGCTCCGACAAGGACGTCTCGAAGAAGAGGAATGCAGATCATGTGACTGTTAATGGAGAAGAGGCACACTTGTTCTTGGTGGATGCTGCCAGCTGCACTGCGGTGGACTCCAAGCACCATGGTGGTTCCATTGACAAGAAGTATGCTGACCAAATCCAGGTCTACGAGGACAATGGATGTCCACTCATGATATCACCAGTGAAGACAAAGAAGAAGCTACTTATCCTGGATCTCAATGGCTTGCTCGCTGATATCAACCAAGACAAGCACAACGCTCACTTGTCCCATGGAAAGTTCCGAGGCAAACTAGGTAAATCTGCTGCCATTTTTCCGATCAGGTCTTGTTCAATCGTTGTTTTTAATCTTATACGTGAATTGGATTACTAACTAGCTTAAGAATGGTTTTTCATGGCACCGTTACCGAAACCAGTGTTTAAAAGGCCATACTGTGACGATTTCCTGAGGTTCTGCATCCAACACTTTGAGCTTGGGATATGGTCATCAAGACTGAGGTGCTAATGATACTTCCCTGCATCTCTTTAAGCAGGCCAATATATGTGTCTCTGCTGCATGGTGCTAATTGCTGATTATGATATATATTCTTTTTTATTTACAACAGAGCTAATGTTGACGCAGTTGTTAATATTTTGATGAAAGATCTGAAACATCATCTGCTCTTCTGTTGGGTAAGTACTGCGTGCATGGAGAACTGAACTGATCGATTCAGCCTATCCAATTCCTCTACAAAAAGGACAAAAAATTTATACAAAATAAGTACCATTAGATTAGTTATAGAACATATTTTTTAGAGTGAAATACACCGACGGTCCCCTGAACTATTCTTATGTATCATCTAGGTCCCCAAACTATTTCAGATGTGTCATCTAGGTCCCCAAACTGTTCTAGTTTGTGTTATCTAGGTCCCCAAACTATTCCAAATTTGTGTCATCTAGGTCCCCAAAGTATTTGTTAAGTGGACCGCAAATTATCATTAATTCTTAAATCAATCGAAATCTCTATCATATATAATTATAGATAATTCAATAATGATATAATTACTAAGCGAAATCATTAACAGTGGACAGAATCATAATTATAAATAATTCATTAATTCTTGAATCAATCCAAATCTCTAAGTGAAATCCCTAACTAGACCAAACTGATCAAATGGGTAATTTTGCCAATAATGTATGGATAGCGCTCTATGGCACTATAGCGTATGGATTACCAATAACCGAAATCACTAACTAGGTTGGTGATTTATCATTTTTTTTCATTTGTTACCTTTTAATTTTCCTTTTTTAGTTTTTGCATTCGTTATCTTTTTAGTTTTTGTTTTATGAATTTTCCTAGAAAAAAATAGCGCTATACGCTATTGAAAAAATTACCGATTTGATCAGCCCGGCCTAGCTAGTGTTTTTCGGTTAGAGATTTTGATTGATTCAAGAATTAGTGAATTATCTATAATTATATAAGTTAGTGATTTAGTCCACCGTTAGTGATTTCAGTTTGTACTTATATAATTAATGAATTTTCTATAATTATATAAGATAGAGATTTTGATTAATTTAAGAATTAGTGATAATTTGCAGTCCACTTAAATAATTTGGGGATTTAGATGACACAGTTAGAATAGTTTGGGGACCTAGAGGTGCACTTTCATAGTTTGGGGACCTAGATGACACACAGCTAGAATAGTTTGGGGACCTAGATGGCACACTTGGAAATAGTTTGGAGACCTAGAGGTGCACTTTCATAGTTTGAGGACCTAAATGACACAAGCGAGAATAGTCCAGGGACCGCCGGTGTATTTCACTCTATTTTTTATAACAAATTAAATTTGGAAACATAAATGCTAATAATATTCACTATAATCTTATTAGTCAAACTAGGACGAAGGGAGTAGAAGCATTCATATGTTTTCATTCCCGCTTAGACGATATCTATTTTCATTGTCTGAAAAGTCATTAGATGCATATTTCTCTACTTATTATATATACATACATTGCTCCAATCCTATTGACTAACGTGTAGGAACATTATGAAAAAACATTTATATATATGTGTCGTTTGCATGATGGGCACAGGACGCATCTAAGTGCACTGCTACTGGGTTGTATACTCTTGAGAACAAGAACAAGCCGCTGGTATTGAAGGAGCTGAAGAAGTTGTGGAGCAAAGAAGAGGATGATGGTCTTCCATGGCAGCAGGGGGAGTTCTCACCCTCAAACACTCTCCTCGTGGATGATTCACCTTACAAAGCTCTACGCAATCCGGTACCACTTTTTTTCCTTTGTTCTTTTTTACATTTATTTATGAAAACTGCTAAGCAGGCTCACTGTACATTTGACACTTGCATTGTCTCCCTTTGATGCACGTCTGTTACGCAGCCCCACACTGCCATTTTCCCTTGCCCCTACAGCTACAAGAACGACAAGGACGATGCCTTGGGTAATAATAATACATTGTGCTTAGAACAACGTAAAGTACTACTAGTAAGTACATAAGAGTGGCTAATGCATGTTATGGGTTTAACATAACAATGGGCAGCATGAGCAGGACCTGGTGGCAATCTTCGCTTGTACCTGGAGGGCCTCGCCACAGCATACGACGTTCCTGGTTTCGTCAGGGAGCACCCTTTTGGTCAGCCTCCCATCACAGAGACTAACATGGACTGGGACTTCTACAAGCAAATACTACTACTCGAGTAAAATCGGTGAGGATTGGTGTCATCAGGAATTCAGGATCAAATGCAGACACAGTTTTGTTTGTATTTGATATTATGACATGTCAGCATTCAGTTTTTTCAGTACGTCATGTGACTGAATTGGGTGTTATGAACGAGCTTGGTGCTCCAATTATGGATTTCATGTTTGCCTCTGGCATTTTTTTTTTTTTTTGGAGGAACGGTCAAAATCGTTTCATGTTCTTCCTCTTCTTGAAAAAAATAAAAACGTTTCATGTTCTTCCTCTTCTGGAAAAAAAAAACGTTTCATGTTTCCTAACATTAAAGCCCACACCGGCCCAGCGGACTCACAGCCCAGTAGCAGCAAAAGCAAACACACCACAGCCCAGCTCTCATAAACATGACAAAGAACACCCCGAAAAGATGCCTGCTTTCCATAGGATGTTCTCGCGGTTAAGTCTGGAAGTAATAAGGTCAGACTTTGAGCATGGAAGGAACTAAAATAAGCAATGCTGAAAATGCCTGAAATATTTATGTTCCATCACTTTCATCAAGATCTTTCATGGATCATTATTGGTGGCGGTGGTTGGGCAACAAAGCAGAATGGTAAATTTAGAAAAGACTCATCAGTTTTTAGGATAATGGACACACGGCTTGGATTTTCCCATGAATTCATTTTCTTTTACTTTGACAAAATATATATCAAAGAATATTAATATTCATAATTTATAAGTAGTTTCATTATATAGATCGTTGAATGTACTTTTATAATATAAAGTTATTTGGAGATATAAATGTTAGACGACATCTCAATTTCAATTTGTTTACTTTTTTCTTTGCTAACATTAGATCTTATGAATGCTTTACTTAGGTCTCGATTGTCCTGTTGATCTGTTGATCTATCATGTACATGAAAATACTATATTTCATTGAGACGGTTCTAAGAACTGTTTCTACATCTTCTCAGCATTTGTCCATGTTTGCTTGTCATGTTATCACAAGATATATGCGATCATCGAATTGCATTGCTCAGCAAAGAAGGAATCGAAACTAAATCACTGATCCAACTGCTTGTTAAAGAGGAGACAAGGCACCCCGGCCCTTAGGAAAGAACAGAGGAAGGAATAAAGGGTGAAGTGATTTCCTCATCACGACTCCAGGAGAACACACAGTTACACACTCCCGGCCGCTACATAACCAGGATATTACACACAACCATGCAAAGAAAGGTAGAGAACACAAACACCAATGACACTCAATTTCTCGACTAGAATATGCCACCTACTCACTCCAGGATGGTATTAGAAGTCGTTTAGGACAGCGGCACGGTCTCCAAAACACAACTTTGACCTCTTGTTGTTATAAAAATATTTATGGACATGTGATATATGTATACTTTTATCAAAATATTTTTAAGACAAATCTATTCATATAATTTTTACATTTTCAAACTCAACAACTAAAAATTATTGATGATTATATTCCCGATATTTGACCCAAACCTTGTCCAAAATGACTTCTAATACCATCCCGAGAGAGTATATATATATATCAGGTAAAGAACACATGTTTTCCGCCTGCAGCAAACTACTCCCTCCGTTCCACAATACTTGCAATTCTTGAACTCATATAAACTGTGTTTGACCTCTCGTCTTATTCAACTTTTTTTAATAAAATATTACCACTTTTGTTATGACTTATGACATCACTAAAGATATTGTAATGACGTTTTGTTTGTTTTATAATTTACATAAAAAAATTGAATAAGACGATCGATCAAACACAGTTTATATGAGTCAAAGAATTGCAAGTATTGTGGAACGGAGGGAGTATTTTTAGCTTGTCTATCTCGCGGACAGGGCGGCGGAGCAGGCGGTGATTTTTTCTTGCAGCAAAATATTTCTAGTTTGTCTATCTATCATATATTTCCCCCTGCTCCGACGCGAGAGTCCGGCCCGCGCACCGCCGACGTATGCTCCCAACACGCCGCCCGGGGAGGCCGGCCGGCACCGTGGCGGATCCGAATCAGCAGCAACGGCAGGTGGTGGACCTCCACTCCATGCTCATTCTGCTGCGCCCGGCGTCGCCCAAGAACACCGCCCGAACGCGTGGCCGACCTTCCGAGCAGATCGGCGTCACTCCTCGCCCGAACGGGGGACGCCACGCGCGGATGGCGCACCGCCGCCAAGGGGTTGGAGATGCGGCTCAACGACACGGGAGCCCGCTGCGTCTGGCGCGCCCATTTCAAAAATCACCGCTCCGGCGAGAGCCGCCGCGCGCCACCACCGGCGCCCGCGCGGCCGCCCGCTCCGGCGACCCGCACGCCATAGCCGTCGCCTCCACTCCTAATCCTTCCTCCGATTATAGATGTCCAACGGGCGGGTCGGCACGCCCGCTGCCCGCCGGGCAAGACGGCCCGGCTTGGTATCGGCCGCATCGGGCCACGGGCCAACCGGGCCATGCCTCCACCGTGCTCGGGACACGACCTCGGCCCATGGCCCGGTCCGTGGGCCGTCGGGCTGGCCCGGCACGGTGTGCCGACCCGCCGCCGCTTCCCGCTCGTGTCGACCCGCCGCCGCTTCCCGCCTCGCGCCGCTCCGACGTGGAAGATGTCGTGGTAGTTCATCTCGTGGCCGCACGGAGGTCGGCACTAAGACACGGTGTTGAGCTGCTCGCTCTCCACGCTTAGCGGGGCGGCGGCCGCCATTGCCCGCGGGGCGGAGACGGCGCCGCCGCTGGAGCCGGCCTCGAAGCAGCGAACCAACCGGGTGGAGCCGCGAACCGGTGGTGGTGCGGCGGGAGGGTCGCTGGGGACGAGGGGCTGCGCCATGGGGATGCTTTGTGCTCCCGGCCGTTGGACCATTCGCTCACGCCGACGCTAGAGGAGAACGGGCGCGAGAGGAGAGAGGTGTGCGGCGCCGGGCGTTGAACGACTCGACCGGGAGGATAGGGTTGGCCCGGTTGGGATGGGGCTTTTTTTTTTTCTATTTAGTGGAGATTGTGGATGGGGCTTTTCCTTACGTGAGGATGATGTCCGTCTTTCTTTGTTGGGCTATTATTTATCACCGGGCCGCCCGGGCCACCCCTCTCACCGGGCCGTGCGCGTACCGTGCCACGGGCCGAGGTAGCGGCCCATGGCGCGGTCCGGCTATCGGGTTGTGCCGCCCGTGGCCCGCATTCGCACACACCGGACCGGGCCGTGCCTGGTACGGGCCAAATTACCGGGCCTCGGACCGCCGGGCCGCGGGCCAAATGTACATCTATACCTCCACTCGATGCCAAACGGCCCATCGTCGCCTTCGCCACTCTCTCCTCCGGGCGGGAATTGCTCTCGGCGTCGGCGACAACGACGCCACGGCGCCCCTCCTTTCCTTGCATGTGGGCGCACGCCCCCGGCCGACCACGGTGGCCACTACGTTGTGGGATCTTAGATGGCGCCTCCCCCAAGGGACGGCGGCGCGCCTCTTCTCCCGCTTGCAAACGGGCGCGATGGCGGTGCGCACGCGTGCCAGCGGAGGCCACGGCGGCGAGCTCGAGGACGGATGTGTCGGTGGCTCGGCGGCCGCGGTCGGCGCTCAAGGTACCTTCGCAATCCATTGTCATCGAGGCTGCGGCCCGACCGGGACAAGCAGAGGAAGGGGAGAGCCGTCCGTCGTCGCCTGTGTAGAGAAGCTAGAAGGGAAGAGAGGTGGGACCCACACACGAGTGGGGATAGGGGGTTTACAGATCTGGGGGCTTGGGATTATAATTTGAGGTGACATGGAAAATGGGAGCCCAAGTAGGGGCTCCATTGGAGTTGATATTTTGTTAAAACAATTATAATTTAGGGTAGGGGCCCAAGTAGGGACCCCCACTATTGTCGCTCTTAGCAGACAAGAGAATATTCTCCCGAGGCAACCATTGTGCTGCTGGAGCCTGATGTAGTGGCTAATTATTCTTATCTTGGTCCAGTTAGAGCGCACGCTGGCGACCATATCCGAGATCTCGGTGCTTGCTATGACGACCAAGAGAACAAAGGAAAGGGCTGCTATATGAAGGGCAATAATGGAGAGTTGCGGTAGCAGCAGTGATAGGAGGCAAAACCAGACAGAAATTATCAAGGAAAATAAGAAATGGAGAGCCGCGACCAAGGCGCCCAAAGAGGCCACAGGAAGAGGGGAATAATAGAAATCCCTTGCGAATGCGAGCTCGCCTGCGATCACCCGGAAAATTCTCTCATGATCATCTTCCCGGCCAAGCAGCCCATCGCGGACAAAATGGAACGCTCAGCTAGAGCCTGCCTCCGCGAGCCGGCACCCGGCGAGCCGCCTGTGTGGGGGCACTTGAAGAGGGCAAAGGAGAGGCAGAGATCCTTAAGCTCCGGACCCAGGAGAGAATCATTCTGCGTAACCGCATCCCCGATCCGGTCCAGGTGACTAGGCTACTTGAGGGCTTCATACGGTACCCTAGTGGCGTTTTTTCTTCACGCCCCGGTTCTTTTCTCCCGTCACTATGAGACGGGGCACCTGCCCTGTTTCTTGTTGCAGTGTCGCCATGTAGCCGCTGATGACCTGCACATTGCGGCCAAGCGTGAAGGAGCGGGTTTCCTTGTGGAAAGCGGTGAACCTAAGCACCATCCTGCAAGCACCAAGAGCCCAAAGTGGCACAATCGACTTCATAAAAAAATTGATGAAGTCAAAGTCGTCGTCGTCGTCGTAGGAGTCGTCAGCGACTTTTGCTTTTGCTTCTGCTTTGTGGCTAAATACGTTGTAGATGACCAGCCCGGCCACCCAGTTGAGTAGACAAGGCCCTCCACGGATGGCCGGATCTTTAGGTTGTTGTCATCACCAGAGACAAGCGATGTGACAGCAGCCCCAGCCAAAGCTGCCATGTCAGCATTGGCCCTAACAAACAGGATGAGGGCGACCATGATAACCAGGAAGAAGAACCATTCACTATCCTTTGGGGACTTTAAGGATGGGAGGTAGCAGGTCAGGAATGAAATGACGACGGACATAAGTGGGAAGTACACCGTGGACAAGCCCCAGAGGAAGAAGCGGAGCACCTGATGGCCACTGCGGCGCCGGCGCGAGCTGAGCCCCATTAACAGCGGGGCATGGATGATGACCGCCACAAGAAGAAAGGTGGCCTTTAGTATATTCGCGTATGAATCATCATCGCATTCCGTTCTTTGCCATAGGCGGAGGGCCACGAGGGAGCTGCCCCCCCACCCCCTAGCCCGAACAAAGGAAGCATGTACGGGTGCGATTGGTTGCTCGGAACCAAACTGTCCCGGACGAAAGAGGCATCCAGGCTACCATCATCCCCGCCGAGTCATACATTGGTTGCTCGGAACCACTCTGTACTGGATGAGGAGCACCCTGTTTGGTTGCCCGGATGGAGGAACAAGTTGCACGACATGATACACTGGACTGTGTTTGGTTGCACACATGAACGAGTTTGCTGAATGCAAAAGCGGTCACCCCCATGCACAGCTGGTGAGCTTACCCCCTCATGGCCTCAACAAAATGGCAATTTGGCTTGGAGTATACCAACTCCTAGTAAAACAAAACATATGGCGGCCATGAAATCGTCGAGAAATTTACGGCCTCATCCATCATGAGTATGCCAACTCAAACGAAACGAGAACACAAGAGAAACCGAGGCATGTAAGTTTCTCGATGATTCGATGAACAACATGAAAACATATATGCACTTCCTCACAAGCCAAATATGATGACCTCATTAATCTCAGGTAGCTGCCATTAGTTTCATCATTGGCCTTAGGGTTTAGCAAAGCAATAGGCCTCAGCATTCTAGAATGTCATCATTGGTGGCACAAACAACAAACTCTCAAGCACATAGTAGGCATGGAGCCATGGCAACGCCCCTCCCAGCCATCCGAAGGTGAGTAACCCCTCGGTTGCTTGGGAGGGGAGGTATGCCATGCCTTGATGACTACCATGAAATGAACATAAACAAACATAGCCACCTTTCGGCAAAAAGCTGTGTTCAAATATCTCAAATTTGAAATTTAAATTTCGTAAATGACCTCGGACGGAAAAACTTCCTAAATATGAAATGTAGATCTCAAAAAGTTATGAAACTTTGTAGTTGACCACTTTTTAGTTTGAATCCGTTTAGGGCCTCAAATGGTCAATGTACACTCAGATTTGTATAATATATGGGGACGTGGAATGAAATATGAACATATGCAAGTGTGTAGCGCAGTGGAGGGGAGGGTCACGCGCGAGCTCGAGGTTGCGACCATGTGTAGGGGATGTGGGTGGCTGGCCGGTGGGGTCCTATCCCGATTAAAAAAAATTGCTATTTTTTTTTAATTTTAAAAATGCGAAATCTGGGATTCACATTAGGGGCAGGTTGGTACACGAGCCGCCCTTGATGTGGCCTCATTAGGGGCGGTTGAGGGAACCGCACCTAATGTGGAATCACATTATGAGCGCATGGTTAGGGGTCGTTCCCGATTAAAAAAAAATTGCTATTTTTTTTGAATTTTGAAAATGCGAAATCTGGGATTCACATTAGGGGCAGCTGGTACACGAGCCGCCCTTGATGTGGCCTCATTAGGGACGGCTGAGGGAACCGCCCCTAATGTGGAATCACATTATGGGCGCATGGTTAGGGGTCGCCCCTATAGTTGGTCATTGTAGTAGTGTTGTTAAAGAGGAGACAAAGGCACCCCGGCCCTTAGGAAAGAACAGAGGAAGGAATAAAGGGTGCAAGTGGTTTCCTCATCACGACTCCAGGAGAACACACAGTTACACACTCCCGGCCGCTACATAACCAGGATACACACAACCATGCAAAGAAAGGTAGAGAACACAAAGAAACCGACACACCAGTAACACTCAATCTCTCGACTAGAATATGCCACCTATATATATATCCAGGTAAAGAACTCATTGGCCGCCTGCAGCAAACTATTTTTGGCTTGTCTATCACATTATTACCCTTCAAGGCTCTGGGACTTGGCGATCTGTATTACTGTATATGGAGCTAGCGCATCAGTGGATGTTGGACACTGCATCTCCCATCGATACTCGAACGCATGCAACGGGATTAAAGTCGTCCGGCCTGCTTGTGATGCCAGCGTGCAACAGCAGCGCCCATAGGAGCGTGATGAGCTCGCCGCCACGCTGCAGGGCCTCTATGTGGGGCTTGTGGGTGTCGGACGGCGCAAGGCAGAGCACCATCTCCGACCAGAAGTCTGCAAGAAGGTCCCACACCGCATCTCCGTATTCAGCTCCGGTTCCAGCCTCTCCTCCTTCTATTGATCTCCGACTTTGAGCCTCCTCCACCAGCTGCTTTCCAAGCCTTGCACCTTTGTTCAGCACCTCATCGTGGCAGCTGCCTGCAGCTGCAGCTGCACTGAATGAATCAATCAGGTGTCCATACACACCTGATTCTGGCACAGCGTCGCCAGACTTGGACACCTTGTTGATCTCCTTCTTCACTTCCTTATAGCGTAGCTTGGTCCAAGCAGAATCATCCGGGAGCAGATCCGGAGCTTCTGCCACCAGGTATGCACAGTAGCGCGACAAGGTTTGGGCGACCACCATGCTGGCAGTGGCAGTGCGTGTGGAGGAAGAAGCAGAACATCTCATCTCAAAGAGGCTGGTGGCAATGTGCCACACAAGGAGAACATCGGTGGTGGTGGTGACCTCGCCGCTGCCAAGGCATGCCCAGGTGAGGTCATGGCTGTACGCCTGGCTCCGATTCCGCACGATGGCCGTGCAGCCTCTCAGCTGCCCTCCGCAGCTCCTGAAGGAGGTGAGAATGGCGTCCTTCACATCCAGGGGAACCTTGATCACGGCCTTGTGATGGCGAGCCCATGACAGCTTGCAGAAATGGCTTGGATTCAGCAGCTCCACCTGGCCGATCTTGATCTGATGCTTTGGTGCTTTGCATCTTAGCAGACAGGAGAATATTCTCCCGAGGCAACCATTGTGCTGGAGCCTGATGTAGTGGTTGATTATGCTTATCTTGGTCCAGTTGGAGCGCACGCTGGCGACCATGTCCGAGATCTCGGTGCTTGCAATGACGACCGAGAGAACAAAGGCAAGGGCTGCTATAGGGAACATGATGGCAACAAGAAGCAGCAGCAGTGATAGGAGGCAAAACCAGACAGAAATTATCAAGGAAAAGAAGAAATGGAGGAGAGCCGCGACCAAGGTGCCCAAAGAGGCCACAGGAAGAGGGGAACAATAGAAATCCCTTGCGAATGCGAGCTCGCCTGCGATCACCTGGAAAATTCTTTCATGGTCATCTTCCCGGCCAAGCAGCCCATTGCGGACAAAATGGAACGGCCAGCTAGAGCCTGCCTCGGCGAGCCTGCACCCGGCGAGCCGCCTGCGGAGGCACTTGAAGAGGGCAAAGGAGAGGCAGAGATCCTTGAGCTCCGGACCCAGGAGAGAATCATTCTGTAACCAGATCCAGTCCAGGGTGACTAGGCTACTTGAGGGCTTCATACGGTACCCTAGTGGCGTTTTCTTCACGTCCTGGTTCTTTTCTCCCGTCACTATGAGACGGGGCACCTGCCCTGTTTCTTGCTGCAGTGTCGCCATGTAGCCGCTGATGAGCTGCACATTGCGGCCAAGCGCGAAGGAGCCAGTCGCCTTCTCGAAAACGGTGAACCTGAGCACCATCCTGCAAGCACCAAGAGCCCAAAGTGGGCCAAGTATGGGAATAAAGATTTTGATGAGGTTGGGGTAGTCGTCATTGGCGTAGCCACCTGAGGGCCATAGCGAGCTGAGGCCCCATCTTGCCTGAACAAATTTCCAAGGGAAGCATGTGTTAGCTTGTATAGGTGCATCCACGCACACTTGCAACTAACGCAGATTTAAAGTATATGTTTACATCATGCAACTGCATTATAATATTTCACTTAGCGCACTCACGGTGCAAGAAACTATAATTGGCTTCCATAGTCTTAGATTTTGCAGCAAGAAACCATTTCTCACAGTGCAGCTTTTTTAGTGTAGAGTCTACATAAAATTCAACCAATCAACCTCTTACTAGTACCCGGATCCTCTACGGCTTCACTATGGCATGAAACTAGGGGTTTCTCTACTGCAACACAATCAGAATTCAGGACCCATCCATGAGCCTTCGTCAGAATCTGAACAAAGCCAAGGTACAGACGCCATGGAGGAAGAAACAACAACAGAGTGGTTCCCTCACGAGCAAGCCTCGTCGTGGATATCCACACAGAGTTGACGCTGGCAGCTGGTCGGGTGGACTGAGAGCTCCCTACTGCGCCGACCTCCATGCTCCACCTCCACGTCCTAGTGCCGTGCGCTGCCACATGCAGCAACTAGGCCGTCATGGCCGTCGTGGAGCGCGCTGGACTCCGTAATGGCTGACGAGGCTCGCTGCGCTTCTTTGCGTCACGAGCAAGGCAGTTAGCGCTTTCCACAGCGCCCGCGCGCTAGGTCCCGTCAGTCCGTCGGTGCAAGGCCGACTTGTTATTTCTGCTGCGCGTGAGGTACCATCGGTGCGATGGCGGGCATGCGAGCCAAGATCCGCCACGAGACGCCGCGCAGTGCGAGGAGAAGGGAGATGGCGCGCGAGGGGGAGGGGGCGGAGAGGAGGAGAAGCGGCAGCGGGGGGAAGGGAGTACGGAATCCATGGAAACCAAGGTTGCCTCCCCAATGCGCGAGCCGGTAGAGTCTTGTGGTCTCGGTTGGATCGTAGACGCCGAGTCTATGATAGACACGGTTTCTTCATTTTTTTCCCCTTCTCTCTTCATTAAATTACCTGCCATGTCATCAAAATGCCTACGTGGCAGTGCATAGACTCTAAGGTGGTTTCTGCACTGTGAGTGACCTTATTAGTCTGTTATAGTCTAGTACGTCTATTTGGTTCTCTTCTTCTACTTAAGAATTAAAAAACAAAGTGACCATTTATCATGCAACACCTTGCACTTACACTTATCAGGGATTCAGGGAACATATAGTGTAACTTTGTATAATAATATATGCAATTTAGTGTGAAAACTCCTCTACTAGAACTGTATGGCTGTGTTATAAATCGGTCCCCTTGAGTGCTAACCTGGCTCTGCCACTCGTCGAGGACATTTGCTTCGTGGGTGAATACGTTGTAGATGACCAGCCCGGCCACCCAGATTGAGTAGACGAGGCTCTCCACGGATGGCCGGATCTTTAGGCTGTTGTCGTCACCAGAGACAGGCGATGTGACAGCAGCAACAGAAAGAGCTGCCATGTCAGCATTGGCACTGACAAACTGGATGAGGACGACCATGATAACCAGAAACAAGAACCATTCGCCATCACCCGGGGAGTTTAAGGATGGGAGATAGCAGGTCAGGAATGAAAGGACGGCGGACATAAGTGGGAAGTACACCGTGGACAAGCCCCAGAGGAAGAAGCGGAGCACCGGATGGCTGCTGCGGCGCCGGCGCGAGCTGAGCCCCATTAACAGTGGGGGGCATGGACGACGACCGCGACAAGAAGAAAGGTGGCCGTTAGTGCTGTTAATGTAAAACCTGTGTCATCATCGTCATCCATTGCTGCCATAGGCGGAGCCACCTGAGGGCCATAGGGAGCTGCGGCCCCCCACTTGCCTGAACAAATTTCCAAAGGAAGCATGTGTTAGCTAAGTATAGGCGCATGCACGCACACTTGCAACTAACGCAGATTTACAGTATATATGTTTACATCATGCAACTGCATTATAATATTTCACTTATTCGTCTGTTATAGTTTAGTACGTCTATTTGGTTCTCTTCTTCTATTTAAGACTTCAAAAACAAAGTGACAATTTATGCTGCAACACCTTGCACTTACACTTAACAGGGATTTAGGGAGCATATAGTTTTACTTTGTATAATAATATATGCTGTAAAAACTCCTTCACTAGAACTGTATGGCTGTGTTATATAGAAAAGAAGATTATGCCTGTAACTAGTGATTAGTGACAAGACTAAAATCGGCCCCCCTTGGATGCTAACCTGGCTCCGCCACTGATTGCTTTGCGGTACGTCGGATGCATTGGACGATTAAGCTATATATATCTGTGCC